>OU795044.1:18354898-18488361 GCA_917208275.1 Patella pellucida
CATTTCGTCTCGGACCAATCGCCACGTACTTGCGGAAAATCGGTAAAGATCAAAGGATGACACCGGATTCCGCCGATAAAATCACTGTTTTGGAGGCAGAAGCACGGACTTATATCCCCATTTCACTAGACCGCGGAAGACTTGTGGAAGCAAAACCTCAATTATACCGCAAAGTACCGTATGTCTTTCATGTTGTACCGTATTGTTCCGCTAGGAAGCGCAGTGAATCTGAATTCATTCCACATCATCCGCAGCCTTCCGCGCGCCCACAATTTTCCGCAAACGTTCTTTTGAACATATTGAAAAGAACGTTTGCGGAAAAATTTGTTCGTGCTTTTCCGCAGTTAAACCGGGAGCGATCCGTAATATTCGCAAGTTTTCCGCTGTTATTCCGTATACAGTTACCGCAAGTTGTCCATGGTATAATGTGCTTTCCTCTTCAAAACAGCTACTTTATAGGCGAAATCATGTGCTCTTAACCAATTTTTCCGCAGGTACGCCGTGATTGATCCGAGACCAAACGCTGTTGCCGAAGATCGTCCGCACTTGTTGCGCATTTATTCCGCGTAAAAGGCCAGCACTCGGCGATTATTCGACACTTGTACCGTGCCAAAGGGATTAGTATCGCCAGATACCGCAGTTATTTCGCTACTGCTAAGTGTGACCCGCAAATTATCCTTATGTCTTCCGTTCTCATTCCAACGTGTTCCTCAATTTCTCTGTGATTTTTTTCCCGCAGCTCTGCCGTCGAGGTAGAAATATCTATAAACGGAATACCTGCGATATACATGCGGACAACTTGCGGCAAATACGTTTGTATACGGAATAACAGCGAAAGACTCTCGGGTCGATCCCGGTGGAATTGCGGAAGAGCACCGAAAATTTGTCCGCAAACGATATTTAAAGGAAAGTTCGCGGAACAATTTGGGCTCGCAAATGACTGTGGAAGACGAGGGATGACTACGGATTCACTGCGCTTCGTAGCGGAGCCATACGGAATGAGAGGAAAGACTTACGGATTTCCTTCCTTAAGTCTTCCGTGGCCCAGTGAAATGGGGGTATTATCTTCATCGGTTGTGGTAGAAATATGGTCCGTGAATCCCAATTAATTTCATTTTATATGCTAAAACTAAACATCGAAAAAGGGCAAAAGTGTACAACCTTAGATAATGATTTAGATCCGGCAATTTGTGGATTATGTTAATCTTGTTCCAAATAATTGGTCAAAAAATAACAAACAAGACAGTAAATCGATGAGCACAGGTCTAACGCTGTTTTGATAAAAGAGAAATGGTGTTTAACGTCCACTCGACATAACAAGGTCATTGCGCCAATGTGTATTTACCAGTCGGGGGGGGGGGCAAGGCTGGGTCTAAATATTAAGACTAACTGTAGTTTCTGTCAAGGTTTCGAGGCTCGAGGTGTAAATAGGGTTAGGGTACGTGATTATAGGCGAGATTGGCAGTAAGGGAAAGGGTTAGGGTTAGTGGTAGTACGGTTTAAAAATAAAGAGATAACAAGCTATTAATACATTATATACAGTCTAATCTACACCTTTCTTATTAAAAAAAGGGAATCATCCCAGAACCAAAAATGGTCTCCCTTTTGACTAAATAGCTGGATCCGTCAACCATTCACTTGTATTACACACTAGAACAAGAATTATGGGTGCACTTTACATTTATAATTAACGTATATAATCTTTAACCTCTTCAATAGTTTAGTCGTATGGATGACCGGCACCATTCATGTTCAAGGAATCAAGCAAAACGAAAAACTTTCCCAATATGCTCACCACAACAGATAGCTTCCGTCTCTCCAGGCGAAACTTATCTCTATAACTTTTCCCCAAAATTAAAAAAAAATATATTTAACTGAGATTTCAATATATTCGTATTTTATTATCTTTTTTTTTTAAAGTTTTTATGGCAAGAACATACACCTCTTTATCCAAATCTTACATAATGCATCTTGAAGTGCAATTCGGTTACATTCCACGTAATTTCCTATTTTGTACATCGATTGATAGCTTTAATGACAATATATTATTATTCAAGTTTCCGCCACGGGCTCGCTTTAACTTATCTGTGTCTTAAAATTGATCCGTCAATTGGAAGTCAGTTTGTTATGAGTGTCAACCGCGTTAAAACGCTATAGATTCATAATGCGTGGCAACATCTTGTTGTTATGAACTTATCTGTGATAGCAACGAGTCGGTCAATTCGATCCGACGACATATCTTTTAAAATCCGTCAATGACAATGCGGTATTTATAAGATCTTTTATAAATAATATACTGTATACCACAAAGGAAACACGGGCGTATCAAAGATATAAACCAACATATTAACAATTGTGTACAACAGATTCTATAAAGGATACGATTTGCGACACCGTGACCGGTTTCTTATTAAAGGATTGAACAATCGCCACCGTTACAATAAACGCCCATGCATTGTGATTTTATCAACGTAAACTGTATTCAATAAGTAAAATATATTGCGTTTCTACTGCCTAATAGATCCGCCATTCTGATTTAAAAGGGAATCCATTCATTGTGACTGGGTCGTGTATAAACTGTTTATCATTGTAAGACTGAGAGAGATGTAAATATATCATATTATATTTAAAAATAAGGTATACGTATGTAATCTTGAGAATAAAAAAACAACGGAAGTTTGTAAGTATATTACATGTATATTATTGATTTTAGATTTAAAAAAGGAATTACGCATGTCTTGGTTTTATAGTTAAGTTATATCAATGCAAACGATATTTTAAATCTATGATTCATCGTCCATGTAAAAGAGGCGATATTCTATATGACGATATAGAGCGCTACCAGAGTTAGAGTGGCCCACAGCATCAAATATCTGTACTGTATAAACTGACCTGTTATAACAGCGTGTTGTCACTCGGATCAAAACAGCTTTTATGAGCGATAGTTAGTCCCGGGCACGTGAATTTGGTGGTCGCAGCAAATATATGTCACAAATAGCTTTCCATGTGGTATTATAAAGCCAAGTAAAAATACACTGATTACGCGCTTCGACATTCGTGTTTATTTAATAGCGAACTCGAGGAAAATTTTTGATTGCAGTCCATGATTTAATTTTTGATTTTGGCGATTTCGGTGGTTTCGATACAGAGCTAGTTGTAATAGCTTCGTTTTATTTCTAACTTCCATGATAGAAAGAGCGCCGGGATAAACTCATTACAACGTTTTGGGAATTACTTTTATTTAGTGGTTACAACCTTGGTTTACGTGCCACACTGTATGGGTTAGGAAATAAATATTTGCTAGCTCTAAATACGCAGAACTATTTGCAACCGGAAAATAACCGAAACAAATTTTTATTGGTAGTCTTAATTTTCCAGACAGTTTTGGTAACTTGGTTAACATTATTTTCATACTCATATATCTTATTTAATTATTTTGTAGTCATAAGCCTTAATCGTCGGACCTAATTTTTATTCTAGATTTGAGACTTAGCCCTGCAAAATGGCGTCCACCGGTGATTTGCTATCCGGCATTAGATTGGACAATGAGTATCCTTATAATTTGAACACCAAGTTACCAAATCACAAATAGGCTTATACTAGGCATTGTTATTAAATTTCCGACATAGAGTTTATTCCGTTACGTCGCAGCACGGAAATAAACGATGTTTTCCGACTGCGTTATAGTTCGTATTTCAGGGACGTGTGTAGCTTGGGGCTTTAAATTTAGCACAGCCAAGGGACATAACTCTTATTCTCACTAAGAGGTAACTCCATTGATTGTAGATGCCGGGTAGATTTTCAGTCATTTATAACAAACTTCCTAATAGTTATATATCCCCAAAAATCAATGTGGCCAGACTTTCATTGTTGATGAATGAAGTTTTTATGGTAAGCCTTATTATATTATGTTGAAATAAACCCCAAATAATGTCTGTAGGATGAAATTTCTGTTGACACTGAATCGCCCTACCAGAGTACTTTGCAGTGCATCGATTAAAATTAAGCAGGATTTTTTAAAGTTTTAAATCGGCGATCTGTCGTTTTTCCTGATTATTGACAGAGTTAATAATCGGGCCCACATTAGGAGGTTTGGATCTCTTTGTTAAGGCCAACTCAAGTTTCGTCAAGATCGCAGAGATGTAAATAAGGCGAACTCGTGATTGTTCGCAAGATTGTAGGTTAGGGTTACGGTAGTCGTTAGGGCTACGTTCAGGGTTAGGGTTGGGGTTGGGATTAGTGGTAGCCCTGTTTGCATATCGTGACCTTTGATCAAACTTGAAGCTGCCATTATCATCAAGACCTTACCGTATTAGGAGATTATGGGTGAAAAATATTTTTTTTCGAAAGGAGTGCGCATTTACAGGCTTAAAGCCACATGGACAATGCACAATCCCCGTTTCGATCCCCTTCAGACTTTTAGTATGCGCTGCTAGTCCGAACCATCACCAAATATGGCGGCTTTTGTGTACTTTATTTTTAATTTAACATTTATATAAACAATTATTTAATGAACTGTCGCGATTTATATTTATACCAAACACGATAGTCAATGTCCTGGCTGGCGTACCCCAACCCATCTTCCTTGTCAGTGGTACAGGGCTGGCGGATTATGTTGTGGGTTTTGTGGGGTATTTTTTAATTCAACATGAATTATAAGAATAAGTATTTAATGAACTGTCATGAATTTGATTACTAACAAACACGACATCCCTTGTTCCCGCGTACTCCACCTCAACCTCCTTATAGTTAGTGGTACACGCGAGAAAGTGTCCCAAAAATTGAGAAACTTGAAAAGGGTCGAGTTACCACAGCTTTCCAGGCCAGATCGCCTTTTCAAAACAAACTCCGCGACTCGGCGATCATTCGCTTCCATGGAGACCATGGCGTTTCCACCACACTGTAACCACGCTTATGGCGATCTTTTTCCGTCGCCGTAGCAGCGCAGTAAGGACGCCATCCAGGTCCGACGGGGGCATAGGGAAAAACGTAAACTCGTTCGGATGAGACGAAACACTGAAGTCCTGTATACTCACTGGCGTACAAGTAAAAATATCCCTCAACAGTTAGGATTTTAACTAAAGTTCATTTCATTTTGATAGCCGCCAGTTTTTATTCTCTGTGACATTCACACCCCATGTTCCGTATATCTTTTGCTGACTTCTTGAACCCTAGTCAAGGTCAAGGTCTTATCAATAAACTACATATTCATTCGGCCAACCTCGACAGATTCCGGTACCCTCCTTTACCCTTCATCTAGACATGGATGTATGACAGTAACTGATATGTACCTACGACCATACATTTGCGATGCGTCTAGTCGACTACCGATTTACTTTAACAGGAAAACGTGACGCTTTTACAAAAATAGTCCTAAAATTGCAGCCATTTTTTAGTTTATTGATATAATCTCCATGGGGGCAGCCATTTTTTATCCGGGTCCTTTTAATAGTTCCAAAATGGCGGAATTCGTCATACATCCGAGTCTAGATGTAGGGTACCGTAATCTGTCGAGATTTGCCGAGTGACTACATATTCTGCTAAGTTACGAAAACAAATAATCATATAATATGTGTATGAAAATGAAAATGAAAATTTCGCTTTATGATGTATTTTAGTACTTTTTCTTGTCAACTCAGCTGGAATGCATACATGAGAGGTGACGAGGTCCATTTACAATGTAATAACTCCAACCTTTTTTACGTTTGATTATTATTGTCTTTCTATAAGGCTGTATTTATTGATCTAAGTGAAGTTTAACCTACATAAAATAATCAGAGCAGCTGAAAGTCTTAATCATCACATAACCTTTAACTCTATCGTAATTAACTCGTCAATACTACACTGTGATCTTTAATATCATATACCATAATTACTTACAATTTACATACTTGCTTTTATATCTCTCATTTGCTCATTAGTCTTGTATTGTCACGATGTTGTCTAAAATTAACAAATGAAATGGAATGGGGTTAAATTAATTGGGGTTTAACGTCCTACTGTTCTGTTCAGACCTGCGAATGAAGACGGGCATACGCTAACAGTGTGTTATGATATAAATTGTCTCCGAAAGCGGCGCTATAGCCTGTTCAAACTGCCAAGGTTTTTTTACGTGAATACTGAATATTAATGTGTACACAGGGCCGTGGTTTTTCGTTCAATCCGAACGACTATACCTTGTTCCCTTGCAAGGACCTCGATCTTGTCTACAACCAATATAGTTCGGACAAAATTTTTATTGGTATTGGTGTACAGTTTCATTGATTGAACTGTTCATACAAACAATCATCCAGGCGCTTGATACGTCCAAAGTTTCACTATAACCAGTTCAACCTCGTGAGGTAACTCCGGGTTCTTTGGTTAGATAGTGTAATGGTGTTACTATTTATCGAAAACTAACCAAACACATTGCAAAACACCACAGTAGTATAAACAAATACATTGCACAACACTGCAGTCGTACAAACAAACTCCTTGCACAACACTACGGCCATACAAACAAACACATTGCACAACACTACAATCGTACAAAGATAGGTCGATCTTAATACTTTTAAGACAACTGCACAAAAGCTGTAAACTTTATATTTGACGTTTTTTTGGGGAAATGAAAATAAAGAATGTGCAGGTTGAACTTTCTCCCTTTTGTTAATTAAGGGTAGATCGATTAATAATATGTGGTCCTGAAAATACATTACCAAAATTCAGTTATAATAGAAAATATTCGCTCTAGATCTGCCGTCGACCAATTTTCTCTATCTACGTTATATTAAAATCAAACAACCAGACGGTATTAAAAAACAAAATGGCAGTTATTATGTTCATAAAGTTTTCTCGCTCAAAGAGTTGTTCCCTTAATGTTGAGTTTTGGTTGGGGTTTGTTTTCTTTGTGGTTTTTTTTATATTTTGCTCCAAGGCTTCTTCCCTAAAATGTTGGGTTTTGTTTTTCTAGTTTTTGTTTCTGTTATTCGTTATTTTGAATGTTATGAGGTTGTTGTTGTTGTTAGAGTAATCGCAGTCTAAGTATGGCAGTTTAGTTCATAAAGCGCCCCTCGCTCGAATTTGTTTTCCAAAACAATTGGTTTTGTTTGGGTATTTTAAATATATATTTTGTTATATATCGCACTATAATTATGGCAGTTAAGTTCATAAAGGTTCCCGTCTCTCGAAGTGTGATCCCCTAATGCTGGGTTATGGTTGAGATTGGATTGTGCTGTTTCGTTTCCTTTTTATTTGCTTTTCAAGGCTGTTTTTGGTTGTCGTTGGCCGGGGTGGTGTGGGGGAATTGCTCTTAGGGGTTTTATTTTGATTGTTTGGAAAGTAACTGTTACCTTGATTTTGAATGGCCCTTAAACTCAATTTTCAGAAGGTTGCAAACTAGATTGATAGGTTTGTTTTCGAGGTAGTCTTTTGTACATTTCCTAGCAACAAACCAAGTTAACCTATCTTTCTAAATCCACGACTTGTTTAATTTCATTAAATATGAGGACCTCATCAATTTTAATCAAATATTTTTCGCAACAAGTGGAAAAACATGACGGAAACCATCAATTTAATGAATAAATAATTATTCTAGGCATGTTCATAGCGTAATCTGATTTTGTGTAAATGAGAATTTCTTTATTAAATCGATAGTCAAGCATGTCCATTTAATTATTAGGCGGTCCTTACATATCTTAATGTATTATGAATTTCTGTGAGCACTGAGCAGTCATGGGTGTATCTTAAGAATATATTACTCACAATACAATAATGTGTCTTATGATGCCATGATAAGTGATGTAATAGAAGTAGGCATACATAAAATACCAACTAAGACAATCGATTTAAAACAAATTGGATAAGTGTTGGACAATAAACCAGTAAGTTATATAATATAATTTTATTGGAACTGACAGGGGACAATGACTAACAAATGGTATGAATTTATGTTAATAATGGGCTAGAGAGGAGTAAACTAGGGTATCCGTATAAAACGTGATGGAATTATGGTGTCACCTTCGGGGCACTGTAGTAATTTTACATTCAAAATTGTGTCTGAGATTGTTTTAAATACGTAAATTTTGGCCACGCTTGGCTCTCGTATGGAAAATTGGTTTTGAATATCAAACGTTACACACAGGGCTTCTCATAGACCTTTGTGAAATTTAAACCAAGTTCAATATATATTTAAACAAACGAGTCTATGGTCCTCTACTGCCATCTCATTACTTATATAGCGCTCTGATAATTTATATAGTCACAATATTTAATAGGTAGATTATTCAGGGCTATTTTAATATCTAATTATCTCTTATAACTTTATCTAATTAACATTTTTTATATTTTGATATTTGATCAGGTTTATGCTCTTTGTTATTCCGTATTGTTTGTTATGCCTTGTTCAATGGTAAAATTTTTGTGGCAGTTGTGCCCATAGAAATACCATCACCCCCACCACTACTACTACTACTACTACTACTACTACTACTACTACTACTACTACTACTACTACTACTACTACTACTACTACTACTACTACTACTATACTAATTATAATGATAATAGCATACCAGTAGGACGTTAAACTTCATTTCATTTCATATAATGATCTTTTAAAACTAGATCGAATCATTGACTTGCTTGTTGTGACTACTTTCCATATTAATTTGACCCACAGTATATTTTTCTATTAGAAGCTAATATATTATTCAAGCACAACAAAAGGGCTTTGAATTATTGAACCAACTTAATAAAATAATGCACAATTCTAAGAATACACTATTATAAATTTGCTTATGTTTACATGGTTGACTATTGAATGCCGTGCCACTGAGCCGCCGCGGCTTTCACCTAATTAAAAACTACTGTGTCGGAACGAAGGCGTTTTATATACATTACTGCGACACATTTAGAGATATCTTGATTGCATGTTTAGTTAATTGAATTTAGTCTTTTAAACATTTTCACGCCTCGCTTATCTCGACAACATTTCCTGTCTCGTATATATAATGTAAGCGTCTATTAATTGTTTGATGACAGCCATTTGTTCGATAGATCTGTTCAACGAAGTTGGACGAATGCCATCTAAATATAAGCTTGTATGCTTTACTGTATAATAGACGACACAACAGACAATTGCCCAACTTAAAATAGAACAAGTGGTACACGGATCTAATACAGATAATCCAAAATGGCAAACGACCCACACACCCCTCCCTCCCAACGCAGATAAGCTTATATGAGTATGAATCCAACCCAACTAATCAACGTTTAACTTTAACGTCCACTCGACACAAACAGGTCATTTCGGAATAACCTATGGTGCAGTTTCATTTCAATAATTAACTGGTGCGTAGGGGTCTTAAGCAGTTGGATGAAACCGGAGAACCTGGAAAATACTCACAAGTCTGGGATCGAAATCACGCCATTCGACCATTTAGACCATTTGACCCCCAACCCATATTTATTGGGTTTTTTAAAAAAAAACTACAAGATAACTTTAAGTACCATACGAACTGAATTATTTAGTTAGTTTTGACTCGTATATATATACGTCTAATAAATATATATTTATATATAAGACTGAACTTACAACTCAAATTTTCTCACTTTTGTTTCCACAATAAATAGTTAAGCCAACCATAACTAAACATTATTACAATAGAATTCGTATCTTCATTATTTATAAATCTAGACCTAATCTGGGTATACTATAGATAAATTGAATTAATCGATCGTCTTAAATCCATATATTGTATATTCACAACCTTATCTCTGATAATACACTGAAAAAATATACAAAAACCACTGGTGTTTAAAGAAACACATTTCAGTTAAAGGCCGTATGGCTTTATTCTTTGGAACTTTAAAATAGACGAAAATGGGCATATGCATATAATATTATAAAGTGAGAGGGGTATTGAAGTGTGAATGAATGTTGTTTAAAATAGACGAAAATGGGCATATGCATATAATATAAAGTGAGAGGGGTATTGAAGTGTGAATGAATGTTGTTTAGAAAAAAAACAACAACATTATTTCAATTTATTTAAATATTTTTTTGAATTCCTAATCCATTGTGTCTGGTGAAAATCGTGAACAGTCCGAAATTAACGGGTTCTTTGAGTATAACTTTTTTCGTTTGTGAAGCAGTCATTACAAATACTGCCCCTGGTCTTGTAGGATATGTTTTTCTTTTTTCATTACAAATGGCATTCGGTACCATATTATTATATCACTTAATTGATTGAAATGGGCCAATACTGAATTCATTCTAACTCGTGTTATTAAATTCCAATTTTATGGAAAATATTGAGTTAGGGATTTATCTCCTTTAAACTGAAAACAAAATTTTAAATTATGTTGGCCAATTGATGTTGACCAAACGTAAATTTGAAATGGAACATTGTGATGCGTTCAAAAGAAACCATGAAAAACAACTACAACAAAACAGTATAAACTTTGGGGATATTTCAAAAAAGAAACATTATTCGGATAATTTTTTTTAATTTTTTTTTTTTGGGGGGGGGGGGGGATAGCATAGCCTATACCGAAACAAAACTCGCCATTATTTAATATGATGCGTTCAAAAGAAACCATAATAACAACAATAATGTATAAACTTTGGGAATATGTCAAAAAAGAAACATTATTCGGATTTTTTAATAAGAAAGGGCTAGCATATCCTACATCACACCAGACACTCGCCATTATTTACACAATATGAGCCATAATTATAAGGTGAACAAAAGCATCACCAACATCAGATTTCTCAGCCTTAATGTAAAGACACTCACTTCACTATTAAACCACAGGAGTTGTCAATGGACACTCGGGGTTTACCCTTTTAGAGGAAACGTTAAAAATCCCCAACCTCGTATTAAAGTTACAATTTCATATTTTTAAGTTATATTTTTGGAATGTATTAAATGAAAGCCTTAGAATGGATGGAATATAAACGAATAATTCTATTAATCCTATAATTCAATATTGCCAGTTGAGAAATTGACAAAAATATCAATTTGAAGATAGCTTTTCCATGGGGGGGGGGGGGGTAGGAAAACAAGGGAAGTAATTGTGTTATTACTTCCGGTGTGGGAAATAATGCCTATGGTCGTATAATAGTGAGTTGACTACCTATTGAGCAAAAGACATAGAAATAATTATGTTTTGACTTTCTTAGAAAATATGAATTCTCGCTTTAAGGGATGAACTACAAACTACAAACGTGATCTTCAATCGATAAGTAAGATGGTCTAATTTTCACATTTGCTTTCTTACAGTGTTAAGAACAACAATTTCAATTAATCGATTGTTCTGTCGATGTTTATTATCGACAAGTTTATGACAGAGCAAACGAGCACTCTGGCCGTCAGACATTGATAATATACTAGTAGATGCATCTATATATACCATTCCATTTGATGTCATTAACAGTTTCTACGTGTCTGTAAGTTATTTATTGATAGATATACTTTATTTTCATAATGGATGGATTATAGGACTAGTGAGTTTTTCGCGTCAATCATATTATGGTAAACTATCTGAAGAACATTTTATTGATATGTTATTGGGATTTTTACTAGTGCATGTATGTAGTTTTTGATTTGAAAAGGGTTTATCGTTTTTGTGTTTGAATTGGTGTATGTTAAAATCAATAACCAATAATCGATATAGAAAATATTATGATCAATATGTACATTATTTTATCGGTTTTTCTTCTGTCTTTAAATTGCTGTATATTTCTATTAATGTTACAGTAAATTATGAAATTATTTATCACATCGGCAAATATTATAATCGTCAATATTCTCTTATTATACAAATGACACTTATTATACAGATAAGCCAGGCTCATAAATATAAAGTCTAGAATGTTTATCAGGCTTTCCCGACGTGGTTTCCCGTTGTCAATGATGCAGAACGGAAGGCCTGACAAGGACAGCTGTCTAGTCGTTCGGATTGGACGAAAAAAACGAGGTACAGAGTACATTTTGGCGTGGACGTAAAAGATCCCTGCGTAGTCGGAATTCGATACAAGATTTTTCCATAGTGCCGCTGTCTGGACAAAATTTCCCTCTTAGCACACTGTATAGCGTCTGTCTGTCTTCATTACAGGGACAGTCGGACAAAACATGAAAAGGGTCGGTTGGCAAAAAAAATATATATATTTGGGTCCAATCATCTAAATAAAACCTTTTTTCTGCTAAACATAATATTGGTTTGGGGGGGGGGAGGGGTATTGGACCGGCCATGGAGCGATGGTGATCATGTTGTATGTGGCCGGTGGCTTTAACGGGCCGTCAAGTCATCACTGGAGTCTTGAATGGGCTGGTATAATAGTCTTTCTGTGCTGGGCTTCGGCCGCAATGGAGATTCCGAATTTTATCCGAAAATTTCATCGGATTCACCCGACACTGTCACCCGCAAATTTGCTAATTATTAAGTCACCGATACGCCAGATGGTTGGTAATTCCAAAAAATAAAATCAATTATAAGGCCTCCGCAAGCTGACTTTTCAGGCAGACGGGTAAAGCGAAAATGAAATTATTTCATCTACTAAGCAAAATAAAGTGCCCAAAATCTAATAAAACACTAATTTTACGGGTTGTAATAGCAGGAAAACGCCGTCAAATATGCCGAAATTTTCTTGGACGTCCATACAAGATCAGCTCCGCTTCTTCGCCACTCGAAGAAAACCGGTGCCGCTGTATGTAAACCTGATTTTTTTTTTCGGGCATTTCTAGATTTTCTTCCCTAACTGCCATCGAGCGCTAATAAAACACTAATTTCCCCTTTTTAATTGAATACCAATAATTTATACTGATCATCGATTATTATTTGTGAATGCAACTGATTGGATGGTTGGAATTTAGAATGATGAACAGTCCATTTGCTGATTACACTATTTTGCCTGATTACACTATTTTGCCTTTACAGTTTTTTTTAAGCCTTCGAAGTTTGTCTAATGTTTTGGATTGTTCGAACTTGGGTGTTAATTTTTTTCGGTTACAAAACCGTTGGATACTTTTGGGGTTGCTTACACGGGCGTTTGCGGTGGTTAAATTTTCAAAATTTTCTCCGGGAGGGTGAGCCCCCCATACCCCGCGAAGATTGAGTGATTGTTTGGAATTCGTGTCAGCCAGGTAGGCAATATTGGACCAAATTGAAGTTGCTGTGTTCACAAGCTGGAATAGCAGGAAAACGTGTTTGCAGGTGTCAAATATTCCAAAATTTTCTTGGGGAGGGGGGTCCATACAAGGAAGACCGGCGCCGGTGACCGCACCCCCCTCCCCCAAACTGTCATCGAGCCCGTACGCCTGTGTCCAAGCGAAAGAACGTTATTTCAGTCCCCGTCCCCATAAATCGGATATGCCGCCAAATCGCATATTTTGGGTTCAATTTACGTGGAGTGCACGTAAAAGATCCCTTGGCAGTTGGAATTCGATATAAGAGTAGGCCGTAGCGCCGCTGCCCGGGCAAAATTCCCCTTATAGCACACTGTATGGCGTATGCCCGTCTTCAATTAGCTCTGGTTAAGTGCATAACAGTAGGACGTTAAACCCCATTTCATTCATTCATTTATTTCATTAATACATGTATAAGAAAGTGTAGGATTGTAAAAAAACAAATAGTAGACTTATTATTACATTGTTTATATAAGACAAAGAAAGAGAGTAGCGCGAAATCAATATAGAAACTGGCACAATATTGAAGAATACCATGCAAACACTGTCGTTAGTATGTAGGTAACTATATCCGATTATCAAAAGACCTTCTTGTGCAATGGCAGGACAAAAATGATAGCATAGTTTAGATTTCCATATTTTGTCTGAGTGAAATATAGACGGCAGTGTGAAATGAATAAAAGCAATGTAATTTAAATAGCTGTAAGTTAGAAATAAAGATCTAATAGTAAGTGCAGGGGGACTGCGCCACCTATGATATACACAAAAGACAAATATAACGTCAAGACATCATACTCAGAAAAAACAAACAAACAAACAATTCAAAAAAGAGTGAATGGGTCGGGGGGCTAGCCGTAAGCGTCCACTGCGCTGTGCAGTCCCGGGTCTGAAGTGACACAGACTTCACTCAAAATTGAAAATGATCGGAAATACAACCCGAAGAAGTAAAGCATTATGTGATAATAGGGCCAAAATGGCGTTTCTTTATAAAAGAACTTTTAATTGTGTACGGTCTTCATATCGATATTTTGCCTTTATTCCGACATGATAGTGTTCATTTTTAGTAACATTACTTTTGATTGTTATACTTTTGTCTTAATATGGAACCATATCAGTAGACGGAGAAAAATAAAAAACAACCGAGAACAAATTGCAAAAGAATTTTTTTCACTAGAATCTAGTAAAGGGATGTCTAAAGGACTCACAACTCAAAATTGTCCGCTGAAACCCTGTAGCGTTTTTCATAATTAGCATAAATCCAAGATGGCCGCCAATTGGACCTTTTCGGCCTCCTATCTTGGAAACAGCTCGTTTTAAAGCAAATAAATGTATATCATTAGATACAAAAGTGATAAAAACAAATCGGAAACAACGGCTATCACGACGCCAGCAGGTCATGGTGTCACGTCGTGACGGCATTGTGACGTAATGACGTCACATTGACGTTATTTTTACGTTAAAACACTTATAAGTCCGGCAGAACTTTGGCTGAACCTGAAATTGTATACAAATTGTTTTATGATTGATTTCAGTTGCCTGTGGTGTCTTGTTTAGGAATCTGCCGGTTGAACCTGGGTCACCCTTGAGTGTTTTGAGAAATTCAAGATGGCGTCCAAGACGGCCGTCATTTCAAATAATCCCCTATATCCCCCCCCCCCCCTTCTATGTTGACTAGGATGATAATTTTGCTGGCTAACCGTATTATTTTTGGGGCCATGGAATACACTCAAATCATGCATTAGGTTGTGGGGTAATTATCGTAGCGTTTTTCATAATTAGCATGAATCCAAGATGGCCGCCAATTGGACTTTCTGGCCTCCATATCTTGGAAACGGCTCGTTTTAGAGCTAAAATGTATTATCATTAGATACAAAAGTAATATCAACGAATCGGAAAAGGAAGTTATCACAACGTCAGCAAGTCATGGTGCTACTTCCTGACGTCACAGTGACGTCAGGACGTCGCACTGTGGTTATTTGACGTCAAACACTGCTTTGATACCGAATAAGCGGGGTTGACTTGAGTTCTAATAAGTGGGGTTGTGATCTACTTTGTTTTTGTGACACTGACTGATTGGACTGGAATCCAATTTGGTGATTGGCTTGGAATTCAGTCTTGGTTTTATCCAGATATTTGAAACTTTCTTTTGCTAATTTTGTGAAAAGAGTCGTATTTCGCCATGGATATACATGCATAATTTGCGACAATAACCTAAATAATGTTGGGGATGTTGTCAAGCTCTTGAGATTGGCTTGGAATTAAATATGGGTTTTCCCCAGATAGTTGAAACTTATTGTTGCTAATTTTATGAAAAGAGTTGTATTTTGCAATGGATACATGCATAATTGGCAGCATTAATTTAAATAATGGTGGGAATGTTGTTAAGGTCTGGTGATTGGCTTGCAATCCATTCTGGTTTCCCCAAGCTAGTATTGGAAATTTTTCTAGCCTTGCGTGTAGCAATGTTAATGTCATGATGTTATTCCCAAAGTTTCTTCGTCGAAAACGCAGTCATGGACATCGTCGCTACACACCACCCAAGCTTGAAGCACTATTTCACCTGATGCCCTTTTGGAAATTATCCAAGAACCAATAGGGCCACACCATATCCGTTCTAAATTATATTCGATTCCACATACTATTTTGAAATTGCTCATATCTGAATGTTTGGATTCAAATTGTACTGATCCTGCATCCATTGAATACAGGGCTGTATCTATTGTGCTTGACATTGCCCATCGTCGTTGGGACATTGTGATTGAGCCTGGTGCGTCTAACGCCAACAACAGTTCATTTCTAAAACTGAAATTTGGTAATAAAGGCAGTGATGCTATCGGGTTAGGCCAAATATTACACCACAGCACACATCCCTCTTTACTTCAAAACGCTTACTGTTCCTAGGATTTCTTATACTTATACTAAACCCATTCCATCCAAAATATTTTATTACAGAAACGCATTATCTAACATCAATGCATAATAATTATATGATAACCCTCTAGCCTGTTCTTGCTCTACGTCGTCCTTCATTTACCAACCAGCTGGGCATGTGTGGCGCCAGGCAGGGTAGACGTACTCTTCCGGACACCTGTTACCACGGGTTGTCCTGTATTTTGTACACGGTGAACAGTCCATATGCTGATCACACTATTTTGTATGTACGGTTTTTGTTTTGTGTAATGGTTTGGATGGTTGGTACTTTTTTGTCATTTTTGTGAAAAGAGCTGTTTTTCGCCATGGATACGTGCATAATTTGCGAAGGTAACCTAAATAATGGTGGGGACATTGTCAACCTTACCACCAAGGGATCGAATGTAATCAATCAGGCTGCTCAGCTTCACGAGTTGGGCATTTCGGTCATCCCTAATGTTCATGTGCATGTACAGTGCAGGCATATTTTCACTCCTTAGATTGGATTCTGGTCCAGTCAGTCACAAAAACAAACTAGTTCTCAGCCCGCTTATTGTGAGTTATCTAAGACATCAGAACTCTCCCGTCAAATCCGCTTATTCGGTTCCAAAGCAGTTAGTACGGTCGTCAAACTCAATATTTCGAGTGCACCTGAAAATGGTCTACAGAGTTTTTTTTAGGATTGATTTTAGTAGCCTGTGGTGCCATTCTGAACATCTGAGACACGTACGCTACCTGCGGAGAAGTGATCTCCGAGGCAGTCAATCGACATGTTTTCAT
This sequence comes from Patella pellucida, assembly GCA_917208275.1. Lineage (NCBI taxonomy): Eukaryota > Metazoa > Mollusca > Gastropoda > Patellidae > Patella > Patella pellucida. The sequence goes on from OU795044.1 coordinate 18,371,758, forward strand.
ATCACGTGGTCTCTACGTCGCAGGTCATGAGGTCAACGCACTAACAATAACAATCATGGCTTCACTCTTCCTTGTATCTCTTTTGTAATATCCATGAGAGAATTTATAGAATCAGGCTCTTTCCATGACATGTCGGTAACACAGCTACACATTCGTGACCTTCATAACAAGCATGTAATCCCTTCACTTGTTTTCCCTTCAAATTTAAGTTTGTAACTCCTAACTTCGACTTTGAAAATGTATCGCGTCCCGAAACTTTTCGCTCATTGGCGCTGACATCTTGGATTTTTTTTGTGCTTCGGTCGGGTCTATTTCAGATATACACAATCAATTATTTTAATGTTTTTAGCGTGGGGATTGACTAATAGTTAATTACGTTTGCTGTGGTGCCTCTTTCGGAATCCGCCGGGTTAACTTCGGTCATCCTTGCGCGTTTTCAGAAATTCAAGATGGTGGCCGTTTCAAATAACCCCCCATAACCCCCATAGTATTCATTCTAGTACGATAATTACCCCACAACCTAATGAATGATTTCAGTGTATCCCTTGGCCCCAAAACATACGGTTAGCCACCAAAATTATCATCCTTGTCAAAATAGTATGGGGGGTATAGGGGATTATTTGAATTGATGGCCGTCTTGGACGCCATCTTGAATTTCTCAAAACACTCAAGCGTGACCCAGGTTCAACCGGCAGATTCCTAAACAAGACACCACAGGCTACTAAAATCAATCATAAAAAAAATTGTAAACAATTCCAGGTTCAGCCAAAGTTCTACCGGACTTTTAAGTGTTTTAACGTCAAAAAAACGTCAATGTGACGTCATTACGTCACAATGCCGCCATGACGTGACACCATGACCTGCTGGCGTGGTGATAACCCTTGTTTTCGATTTGTTTGTATCACTTTTGTATCTAATGATATACATTTATTTGCTCTAAAACGAGCTGTTTCAAAGATATGGAGGCCAAAAAGGTCCAATTGGCGGCCATCTTGGATTTATGCTAATTATGAAAAACGCTACAGGGTTTCAGCGGACAATTTTGAGTTGGGAGTCCTTAAGACATCCCTTTACTAGATTTCAGTGAAATAAATTCTTTTGCAATTTGTTCTCGGTACTTGACAAACAGAAATTATATCTCTCCGTCTACAGGTTGATGTTAGGTTCACACTGTCCAATTTCTTCCAAAATGGTTGGAACCCTTCCAATTTCCCTTTTTTTGGTCTAAATAGAATTTGGAGAAATGCAAATTGTAAATAACTGTCAGATCTTAAAATTGGATCAATTCAAAATCGTAAACGATTTATCATCTAAAATAAAAGACAGTGTAAACAGAACATCGCAGGGTCGATTCCTTGGTATTAAGCGTTAGCCTTTATTATTGAAGCAATAATTGATCATTTATAACCAGTTCTGTAACATTGTCCTCTATTTTTCTTACAGGAAAATTACATGAGCACTGAAAGAGAAATTCTGTCTGGAAATGTGTAACATGTAAATAATTAATATGGCTTGATTACCATAGAGTTGACCTTCGTGAAATATGGAAGAACGGGGAGATCTTAAAGAACTGTTTGTATCAGCAAAAAATTTGTTTTGATAAAGCCACTTCCATAACTGCAAAAAAAAATGGATTCTAATACTAATTCGACAACGATGGAGCAGAAGCCAAAAAGTGTGTCACAGGTTGTTTTATATATTCCTTCCATTGCGATAGCCGTGTCTTTGATTCTGTTCTTGGGAATATCGTTTTACCGATACCACCTTCGAGTTGTCGAAAATAAACGATATCTTAAGGAATACGCCCAACAACATCTAAGTACCAAGCGAGAACGTATACGGGGCTACGTTTACAACAAACAGCAGACGGTGGTACACTCAAACATTTTCGCCGCGCATTACAACAACGAATCCGACCATTACAGCAATTCTATCCCTTTAATGACATTAGCCAATCCAGATAACAACACCAGTGAGCAGCAAATTTATACAAATGCATATCCCAAGAAACCTCAAACGCCCAGAAGTTATTTTGATCCTAATATAAGCGAAGCGGGTGGAAGTAGTTCTCAAATCCAACAAACCAACTGTAATTTTCTTGAAAACGTCAATGACGATGATGAAACGAATTCTCAATTAAATGTTAAAATTCCCGTATCAATGCTTTGTAATGATTGCAAACAGACTTTACGTACAAAACGCCCACACGTGTCTTGCGGTGAATCCTTTCAAGTTTACCAAGGAGAAGATAATCCTGCTTATTTCTCCGATAGTGAAGGAGTATACGCTCACCACCGTGGTTCCATAGAAACTGTTATTGATGCGTTTCATGGTCCATCTCCACATCAGTCATCGAAAAAGAAAAAGCGGAGAAAACGACAGGACGAATTTCCGTCTTCACAAGGAAATCGACCATCCCACATATATCCCCCAGCACATTTTAGAATGGGTGTTATTAACTTGGACAAAATAAGAAAAGCAACAAATTAGGAAGTGATTCTAGATCAACCCGCACGAAATACTGTGATGTGATCGCGAAGTGTAACGTACATTGTTCATTTAATTAATTAAACATACATTTTGCAAGAGCTCAATCTGCCTATTTAAGGTCTTTCTTTAGGCCTGAAATGTTATCTAAATTATTAATTAGACATAAATTAACTTATCCAGACCATAATCAACCATTTATTGTTTGTTGTTTTATTGTATGTATTGTTTACTTTTACAATTACATTTACTTTGTTATATTTAAACCTGTGTAAGCAAGCTAACGTCTGTGTTTATATGTACAGTGGACTCTGTCACATCCGATGTCTGATCACTCCGGATTTCTGTAAAATCCGACATGATTTTCATGTCCCGATTTATTTCCTTATTATTTCAGCCAAAACAAAATCTGATAAGTCCGGATTCTGTGAGTTCCGGATTTCGACAACAATTAGCCGTCCCGTCATTATAATTTCCATTGAATCGACACCGTATAATCCGTCCTTCAAACGGTGGGTGTGAAGCACCCAATTATCGGTGATATTAAAATTCAATGGGTGTGAAGGCACAAAAGATTAACAAGTAAACAAGCAATCACCAATCAATTCTCTATGAGATTAAAACTCGCTATATACGGCCCCGGTCTGTGTATTAGAAATCTGTGATAATCATTTTTAAACTTAATTTCTAGAACGGAATAGATATGGTTGTTTTTCCATAATATTCCTAGACTGTTTTTTTTTTATAATTCATACTTTCGTTTTTATTGTCTTCATTAGACATGGATCTCGAAGAGTCGTTAAGCTACGCGTTCCGCCAGAGCTGGGGTCATTACATTGCCAATGTTATTAATTATATTACCATTACCATTACTTTTTAAGTGTAGTCATTACAATTACTTCCTCTTTTTTAGCAATGTAAGTAATTCATAGAAAATAAAAAGACAACCCTATGTTTCTGCTATGAGCGCCAAAATAATCCTTGGTTCACTTTAATAAGTATTTGTTTATGGATTGTTTTTTCTATAAATTATAACATCATGGCAAATTTTCAATGGTGACAAAAACTGATATTTTCACTGTACGACTTAAAAAATGAATCGAAAGTATGGTTAATTAACCGTATTAAGTGTGACAAAAACTGATATTTTCACTGTATGACTTAAAAAATGGATGGAAAGTATAGTTAATTAGCCGTATTTTCTTTTATGGAATTTATAAAATTCTTAATCAATCCAAATAGTTTGCAATAATATATTGTGTAACTGTTGAATTATTAATTAATTCTCTGAAATAAAAATATATTTTTGTTTTATATTAAGTAATTCCAAAATGACAAGATACTTGAAGACCATTGTTTGGTTTGTCACGTCATCACGTTTCTCGCGAACCGACGAATCTGATATATATTTAAAGTTACATTATTCAAGAGCTAAATCTGATTATTGCAAGTCTTAATTTAGGCTTCAGATGTTACAGATATTATAAATTAGACATTAACTAACTTATTCAGACCATAATTAGCTCTCGGTGGTAAGGCTAGACTGCGATATTTGTTGGATTGTTGTCCGATTTGCAAGAAAACTTTCCTTCGTGATTAAACAAATAAATGGTCAACCGAGACTATTAGTTGTGCCTTACCGATTTCAGTAATGATGATCTAGGCTAAGCGGAACTTTAAATCCAATGGTTCACGGTTCATAGTGGATCAATTTGACTGAAATTTTCAACAAATTGTCTTCACATTATGTAGTTTTCAACTATAATAGTAAGAACTGCCAACTCGTTATCTTATCTCCCATAATGTACCTTTAAGTATTGATAATTATCTATTGAGAACTGTAAATTCTGTTGTTATCTCTGTGACCATAAAATAATAATATTTATTTAATTGACGTCCAGTGTCCTGATGTATATGTATGAAATATTAAATCATGAATAAATATTTGTATTTGATGGCCACAAAGATAACAAAAGAGTAAACATTTTTCAATACATAATTCTCAATACTTAAATATATATCGGATTCGTCGGTTCGCGAGAAACGTGACGACTTGTTCCTTGAGATTAAGATTACAATGTAGTAAGACTATTGTCTTTTAATCTAACTGATTGATTGATGGATTGTGATTGCCTGCAAATTAGCACTAATCTTTCACTACAATATACATCATTTCAGAAATCCACCTTTTAGGTTATTATGTCTAATCTAAAAAGTATTAAAAGAAAAAGGTTAATGCCTTCTTATCGAATAAATCTTTTTTTAAAAAAATATATAATAAATCGGATGTGTGTCAGATACACCTAATTTACTTCTTGGTGCCATACAATTTGAGGCTTGTCATGTTGGAAATATTTATATGTGCCTTAAATTAATGTAATTGAAAAGTAATTGAAATGTTATTGACCATTACAATATTTTAGGAATGTAATTAATTACATTTCCATTAATCATTACTTTTGAAATCTTACATAACTCATTACATGGCCATTACTTAAAAAATGTAATGATTACATTCTATTACCATTACCCATTGCCCCAGCCCTGCGTTCAGGTTCATGTGGGGAGATAAACCAATCAAATGGTCTGTTGGGTCGAGGAACTGTGGGTAGAGATTAACAACAATAGAGAGAGAGATAAATGGGGTTTAACGTCTACTCAACACAACTAGGTCATTTCGGGACTAACATATGGTTTAATTTTATTTCAATAATTCGCTTGCGCGTAGGGGTCTTTAGCAGTGGGAAGAAATCGGAGTGCCTTAACCCTTTTATACATTATGTAAAAGTTAAATTTGTCTATTTCGGCCCCAACGGTTATTTAATTTATTAGATATTTATAGACATGACAAGCTTTAAATCTGCTCTCTAGTGCACCTGGTAGCTAAAATATTGATTGGATTAGAAACGGTCTGGTTCATAATGCACGTCATACAGATCACTTAGATTGTCAATTGCGGGTTGTCACTTTAATTAATATTCCTACATTGAAACCGTCAACTAATTCGGTTAATCATGGGGCGGACTTGAATTGACCCGCCCCTTAATGTAGGATGTTTCATGTGAAGACTAACTCTGTATATTGCAGGTCACTTTTTCTGGCTCCAAATGTTATATCAACTTTTATTTCATCATTTATTCACATGGCAAACAAATAATCAACTCCCTAGACCATTGTACGACTAAGATATTGTATGGGTTAGTATCTTCGTTACATTGCATTACTGAAAATCAATCATAACTTGATTAAACATACATTATGCAAGAGCTAAATCTGTTTATTGCAGGTCTTTCTTTGGGCCTGAAATGTTATCTAAATTATTACTTTGACACAAATTAACTTATCCAGAATATAAGCAACTCTCAATGTCAACGCTAGTCTGCGATATCTACTAGATAAGGATCTGGTTTATTGCTCAACTTTCATTCATGATTTAATCATGAAATGGATAATGATGACTTCGATTTTATCGAACCGACGTTAGTATTAATGATCGAGACTAGGCAATGGCTAAAATCTCGGGCGGTAACTAACTTAGAGCAACAAGGTGGGTGTGGGGGGGGGGTCGGTGTGACGGAGAGATTGGCAGGGAGAGAGAGAGAGAGAGAGAGAGAGAGAGAGGGAGAAAGAGAGAGAGAGATTGAGTATAACGTCCACTCGACATAAACTATTTCATTTCGGGACTAACATATGGTTCAATATTATTTCAATAATTCGCTAGCGCGTAGGGTCTTTAGCAGTGGGAGGGAACCGGAGTACCCGGAGAAAATCCACGAGGTTGGACAGGCGAACCCCCTTCCCCTTTGCTACAGGCCTGGTTCAGAGTGGAACTATTTGACTGAAATTTTCTGCAAATTCCCTTTACATTATCCATTTTTAACTGTTATAGTGAGAACTGCCTGCTCTTTATCTAGTCTCCCGTAATATATCTTTAAGAATAATGTAATTTGACGGACATTCTGCCTTATCTGTTGTTAAATTAATATCAAGCGAGAAAAAACGATTTTAATATGATACAGTTTTCTTTATGATGACGCAAGTTGCTACCTAATGGCAGTATAACGGACACTTTGTTAACATAACTTAATTATTCATAGTATGTAATTTAATCTTTATGTGGAAATATATTGTGATATGTATAGTATTATTAATTGATAGCATTACTTGTATTCATAATAAACTCATTTAATTAAATGTGTTCTTTTATAATACTTTAAAGGGCCAATCCCGATAATATTTTGGCGAATAAAACTGCTTAATTTTGTGTTAAAATTCCTTAAAAATCATCTACCTCAAAGCCGAGCAACTAACTTAATATTTGTTATACGTTTCAAAACAACTCAAACCCGTCAGTCCTCATCTGTATATGGAGACAGGTGTCCTAAGCTGTATTATATGGTGTCTGGATAAAATCAGAATTTTACTTTATAAAAAAATGTGTAGGTGAAATTTACCTTTTGTTATCAAGTACAGCACATGGGCCATTCTCTGTATGGACTCCTAAAGGAACGGGGGTCGATTATCAGGCCACCAAACCCCAAAATTAACCCAAAATTGACCCAAAATCTTAAAAAGGTTACGTGTCCGGGTAAGTAGTTTTGCCATTCACGTCCAAACGACTCAATATTCTGAGCTGAAATTTTGGCGTTTAAATTTCATACGTACTCGGACTTTTATTTTTTAGACCCTGTTCAAATCGATATTGTCCCTTTAACAACGTTTTAGGGTTCAATAAGTTGTATATTACTATGATATAGCATAATTTAAATCCGTACAAAAGCTGGGTGTGGTCGATTTATCATGTAAGCGCCGAGTGTATATTAAAGGGAAGTAACTCGAAACCACGTAGGCGTTAAATAAAACACAGTGTATCATGATTTCAATAATGCATTAATGGTCGACTATTTCCGTGCACTATTCTCCAAATACGCAGCAATTTTTATGGGCCCATGTGTGTACAAGGGTTGATCTCTTCCATTTGTCCCATCCGAACAACTAGGCAACATTATTCTTCTTCAGTCGTGTAAGTGTAACAAGTGGGAACTGGGTCCGAAAGAATCCCAATCCCTATATTGATTCTAGTGCTAGTTTAAATGGACATGTTGAGGTTTCCATGGGATTTGTTTAAATTTTGTGGCAGATTAAAGGCGACATTGTTGAAAATGGGATAATAGGGGAGCGACTGAAATTCAAGAACTTACAAAACAGTCCGCGTTATTATCAAATAAAAAAGCCGCGGTGGCTCCGTGGGTATTGCGCTGACTCTGTGATTAATGTGCTAGCTCACTAACCAGAAGTTCCGTGTACACATTGGAGTACACGTAAAAGAATCTTTGGAAGAGTCATTCGAAATAAGGGCTGTAGTCATGGTCCTGTCCGTGCTAAATTTTCACCTAACTCACTGTATGGCGTGTATCCGTCTTTATTAGCCCAGTCGGCGTAGAACAGTAGGGAGTGCTATCCCATTTCGTGTCAGCTATAAAAACACGGATAGAGGTTTCCTGATCATGTAATCCCCGGTTTTACGTGGCAAGGAGTAGGGTCGCCTGTACAGCCTTGTGGGTTTTCTTCGGGTCCTCCGGTTTTCTCCCACTGCTAAAGACCCATACGCGCTAGCGAATTATTGAAATAAATTTAACCATATGTTAGTCCCGAAATGACATAGTTTGTGTCGAGTGGACGTTAAACCCCATTTCTCCCTCTCTCTATTTCCCTCTCTGTCTCTCTTCTGATCATGCATCAACAGTGTAGCCAATGACAAATAATATCAGCCCAATGTTTGATAAAAAAAAAAGACGTTCTAATCCAACTTTAATCTGCCCAATTTCGCGTACCCAATTGTTTGACGACAACGTCACCAATTTGTGAATCCGGTTATGTACAATAATATCGAGAAACGACGGGGTTGCTGGGACTCACTGAGTAACACGCTGTTTCGGTATCCAGAAGGTGTTGGGTTCGCTCCTGGTATTGGCCGCAAAAGTTCCTCGCGATTTTCCAGAGTGGTTTTTCCTTGTCAGTGGTGCCGAATGGAGGGTCTAACAAGTACGGTCTGACAAGCCTAGTCCTTCGGATGGAACGAAGAACCCGAGGCCCCGTGTACACATTGGTGTGCACACAAAAGATTCCTTGACGATTGGAATTCGATAGAAAAGCATTGCATGGCGTATACCGTCTTCATTAGCCAACTCGGAGCAGAACAATAGGACGTTAACCTCATTTCATTTCATTAGCAATCTTTGACCTATTACATGACGTATATAAAAAGCTTCAACAAAAGCGGCTAATGAGTAATTAGTTGTATATAATATAGTATACCCGAGAGTAGAATATTTCATTAACTTTATATATATATATATAGACATTATATTTACTATGAAAGATAATTACATTGGTTTCATTAATTTTCTAAGTTTATTATTGGACTAAAATTGTCTTTTCTTTCGTTAAAGGGCGTGTATGAGTAGACATGGGTATTATGAACTTAAATTACTTGTTTTTGATTCAAGGTATACTAGAATTAGTAATCATTAACATACATTCATTAAAAATAACAAGAAACATCATGTTAATTAGAAAAGATAAATACACTTTGAAAACAGGTATTATTCGTCAATTCAAATCAACATTGATGTTATTATCTTACCTTGAAAGAGATGGCGCCTGATTTCCAATATTTAAGACAGAATATACATTTTAATATTGGTACACGAGTCGTGTGCCATAGTGTGTTTCAGCATCATTTGTAACAATTGACCAGAAAGAACGAGACTAGACATATTCCACAACTCGTGTCAAACGGCGACGCCATAAATAATCTGGTGCTCAAGCGCAATAAACTGGAATAACTATTCTTTATTTCGCTGGACATAACTGAATTGCAATTCAGCCATAGCGGAAACAATTTAATGTAAATCAGTTCATATACAATCAAATTACATTATTATATAAGTTGCGACCCATTTGGGTCAAATTCTAGGTCCCAAATATCAGGGATTTAGCTCATTTAACAATAAATAAAAATGTTTATAAACATTTGATGGAAATGACGTTATAGTTGGTAAAATAGTAACTTTAACTAGAAAACTCACACAGCAGTAACAAGGAACAAATACAGAAAAACCCAAACGACTTGAGATAAATTTCTTTTTGGCCATTTTTTTTTTAAATAAATGCAATTGTAATCTTCCTTTTGGAGGTCTATTCTAACTAATATACAATTCCCCCATGCTATTTTTTTCGCATTCTTATAGGCCTATCGTTAGTTTATTCTGTGGCCAACGAAATAATGAATAGAAAATTTATTTCAGTCAATGCAATACAGCAGACCCCGTTTCCACCAAATTAATGTTGCATTATCTATTAGCCGGTTGTGGATTTTGAAGTCAACAAGGGTTGTATATTTTTTCTTTTGTCAGTATTGAAACTTTTTACAAAACACCGAAATCTGATTACGAGTAACAGCCCACTAGTAATTATCAGAATTCATCAGAATTTATTTGGCTTCTTGTCCTACCTTATACTTATTTAATATCAAGGGTAATAACTCTGGTCGTTATCACCTGAAATCGCATATTCCTGAAGCAACGGCCCGAGAAATCCCTCTCTGGCCATTGCTGGATTCGCTTCGGATTCTTGACATTTAAGTAAATGTGTCTATTCTTCTCGTTCAATCAAATCTACTACTTACGTACAGTAACATGACATTCCGTCGTTTAATCTTGGGTCTTCCTTAATATTTTGGACAAAGATTTAAGTTATTAAAAACGTTAAAAGTCTGTTCGTTACCATACCGTAGTGTTTACTTTACGTCAATACCGATAGCCTCGTTTGTCACGCAATTAGTTTTGCTGCAATATCCTGCTATGCGCTGGTTAATATAGCATAAAAAACCGTGCAGCCATGACGTAACGTTACGAAACACAGTTGTCCTAATTAAACGTCTTGTTTTAAAGGTAATACCTTTGTAACGAATTCAGTGATTGGTCAGTAATAAGACCACTGGCCAGTCATAATTAGTGACAATAATACCCACTCAGTCCAGCAGGGAGTAGTCAGATTAGCTCTAATCAAACGGAACACTGCGAGGAGGATGCTGAAATCGTTGAATAGGATTTTTTCGTCTCAATCGGATATTACTTTAGTTTCTAGGGCTTGGGCACCAGACGAGCGGACGGAAAACGGGTGACGACAACAGATCAATGTCGGCATATTAAAAATTGTCAATAACTTGAACTCAGTAGATAGGCTTATAATACCTTTATCCGTATAATATACCACTAACTTTTCTTAAAATTGTATATCAAAACCCCTCATTGGACATGATCCGATGTGTATGCATTGTAAATAAACAGGTATAAACTGTACTTGCTATATTCAGGTTATTGATTCGGGTTTAGGACGATGCAATACCCGGCTTCGTTGATGTATCCTTGCTTGCCCCAGAAAATTAAACATTAGCAGCATGAATAATGGTAAATAAGCAGATTGATTACCACGATTCCGAATGGGAATGACAGGCGCATCCATTTTTGATATGAATGACCTTCACCTCAGCGTGTAGGCGGCCGGTAGTTAACTGTACTGTGAACGCACAGCTTTTCATCCGAAACATCTTTGGCATCTGGGCACTCCTGACGTTAGCCTGTCCGGCTCGTAAGGTCTAAGCCTTAAATTTTGGATTTTTAACTGGTTATTTTACCGCAGTGTCTGCGGTGTGTGTTTGTAAGGAAAGGCGACGGTTTGTGTTTGTAATATATATTTTTAATTATTTGCAGATTATTAGCCCGGGCCTTAATCCCTGTCGATTTAAAATGACATGTAGTCTTTGGGAAGAAAGCGATTGACAACGATGTTCCTATATCCCTGGGCTGACTGAAGATCAGCTAGCCTTCTGGAAATGGCCGGGCTGCGGTTCGTGCCCTATACAGCTGCACTTCTACGTCGTCGTATATTCAAAGTCGAAGAAGGCGAAACCTCTCCGCCCTACACCGAAACGTACCTCGATTGGTTGCCATATTATCATAAGCAGTTTCAAGGACGTTTCAAAACGAAAGTAGAAGTGAACATGTACGCAAAGTTATTCGGTTCCGGTAAACCCGTTGACCCGGTAAACCAATTCTTTATGGTCGTGTGTATTTACAAATTCTGCGATGATCAAATTGGCACGGTTTCGTTGGGTGTTTGATTCGACTCAAATCACTGCGCATGTGGCAAAATATGGTACCAAAATGAAGCGTTTTGGATCAAAAGTGTTTCGCTTTCGCTGGACTGTGAGACCATAAGATGCAGCTTGTTTTGTTGAATCAACTCTGGATGTAGCTCACGAGTTTTCGATTATACTTAAAGGTGGAAATGTCATGAATAAATGTCAACTGTTGGATATTGTTTATAAAAAAAACCTGTTGGATGTGTAAGTATACTGCCACTATTTGATGGTTGGAGATGCTTCCTTTTTTATACCTTTCCGCCTGAAGGATTTTTGTATTAGATTTATTTTTCGCCCATCATCTATTGGAGTAGTATGTCAACCTTAATTGCCGCTATTAAGTTTGTAGTCTGTAACAAGAAGGGAAGAGATGGATTAAGCGCTGCAGGCCATTGTGTATTCAATTCCGAAATTTAATTAAAGATGTCGCACATAACCGTATTGCATTACATAATGACGTTACTCATGCGTCGTTATGGCATTAATAAAACTACCTAGTGTAGATAAAAGTTTACGATTTGCAACACTACGCGTTAGAGACCCCTTTCTTAAAGATGCGTTATATAAAATTTATATGAAGATCAATCCATTTTTGTTATACTACATGTAGTTCAAAAGTAGATACTGATAAAGGGTTGTATTGACTCTTTCAGTCACATTTCTTTCCTCTTTGACAATATAATCTCGATTGCTACGATACGGAAGCGTATTAAGGCCAAAAAGAAAATGCGAATAAAATAAAATCAAGTCCTCATTAGGAGATACGACGTCCCAATTAGGAGTTATGAAACAACTCCTAATTAGTAGATAATAACTCCTAATTAGACATCGTATCTCCTAATTATAAAGACTTATCATCTCCTAATAAGGACATATTATTAGGGTCGAATACATTTCAAAAGCGTTTGCTAAGTATAAGAACTAACTAGAACGTAGCATCTTCTAATTATTATTCCTAATTAGGGGCGAATAAATTTCAAAAAGCATTTTCTAATTAGGACGTAGTATTTCCTATTTGGGGTCCCTAATTATTACTTAGTATCTCCTACTTGGGGTTCCTAAATAGGACTTCGTATCTCATAATTCATTTGGGCGTATTTTGTCGTGGCTCTGTTGCCCACTCGCTCGTCTTATGTTAACAATGTGCTGGTGGGGGCGATTTTTTTTAAAAAAAAGAATGGTGTGAGCGAAGAGGTCATAGTGGACAATTCCTGTTGATGTTACCAAGCCCGAAAAGTTTGTAAAAGCGATATATGCTACCGATTTTAGGTGAATCAAGCACTGGTACCATGCGACAGAGATAGTGTTCCGCTGAGTTCCGTTCTGGAGTTACACCCATTGCAGTAACACGATAGAGGTTTCAGCGTTACATGACCTTCCTTCGAGGGTTTATAGAATTTTCTTTTTCAATTGTAATTTTAATTCATTGGATTCATGAGTGGACAAATCACATCTCTATTCAAAATCACGCAACTTTTCTGTTCGGTTTTAGCACACCCAACACATCCCTATATCGAAAACATACTGAACGTGATAGAAGCTACAGTTTTAAATGATATTTTTCAAAGCTACACTTTTCACGTTTTGCTTTTAAACTTGTGCAGCATATATGTGAAATTATCAGATCCATATTTTACTATTCGGATATAGCTGCTCAAATATAGCTACTCTAGATCTTTCGGCGTAAATCCGCGCTTTGCGTGGCTATTCTTTTATTTATCTGGCCCTAATATTAGGTTTAATTATGAGACTTGAAGTCCTAATTAGGAGATATTAAGTCACTATTTCCTGTATATTATCGTAGTACGAGAGCCCATTGGGGCAAAATAAATTCCTAGAAAGTTCCCAATAAGTCAAAATTAGGAGATAATAGGTTTCAATTATCCAGTTTAACGTTAAATTATAAAATTGCGCTGATTATTTAATCCATTCAATATCGCGACCACCAGATGATGCAGTGGGTTGGACAAGGGGTTTTCATGTAAATAAATGCCTATTCAATAATTTGATATTCTTGCGCTTTTGGAAAAAAAATGCAATAAGCAGATTCTACTCTTACATAATGTATCTTTAATTATAATTGACTTACCCAGTTTTTCCTATGTATTTATTTTCTTATGTCTAATTTTGAACCTAGTCTTTCATCAGGTATCGTATAATACACAATCAAAAAATTAGCTAAATGAAGCGTGATATGTTTGTACATTGTATTTTAGAAGACTGGAAATAATATAATAGTAATAATATCTGTCACCAAGACAACATAACTATTTTATGTTCTTCTGTAACGAATAACTAATCATATTTGACGAAGTAGAAATCCCTTTGATTAGGACTATTATTACTCTTTCTGTTATTAAAAAGTATGGAGGAAGTGTCTAATGCTATCTTTTTATTAAAGAGACAATATGACTGAATGTTCGATGTCAAATGATATAGGTATAATAAAGAGACATCATCATTGAATCTGCGGTGTTAAAATTTATTGTGACGACATGGTTAGCGTCTAATGATGCATATACCAAAGCGGTCATGGAAGAAGCGGTCATTGAAGAAAAGTCCTAATCTGAAATATGAATGCTGATGATCATTTCCAAACGGCTAATTATTTTGTAACAAACTTAACAATTCCACACAACATACAAGATAAAAACATTATTCGCCCAAATGATTCCAATAATTCCAAGAAAAAAGAAACCCGCTAGCGATTTTTTTTTCCAATATAATGTTTCCATTCAACGTAAGATATGGATAAAGATATATCATTGATTATCTTTTGGTTTAATAACGTTGATCTTACTTAATGTTCAACAGAAAATTGATTATTTTTTTACATTATTACTTGAATTTTTGATAAGAAAATTGATTATTAAAGGTCTCAAGATGTACCATTAGTTCTTATAATTTGACATTTATATGCTGTTTTCTTGGGATTTTTTAAAAAATAAAAAGAAGAGCATAGCTAAAATGAGAAGTATTTAATATTGAACTTGCGACAAAATAATCAAAGATACATTCAGGTAGATTGTTCGGATATATCTCAAAAGTTTAATATATGTTTTTACTATGTAATTTTGATTAAAAGCAAAAAGTAATATATCTATGAATCTGTTTCCTGTAAATTCACTTATTCGTTTGTGTCTAATTTTCGCCAATGCGGCTTTAGGACGATAGAAGTAAACAAATTCTGGATAATCGAGGATTATTTGCACAGGATTCAACAATAGCCACAAATTAAGAAATGTGAGACTACAGTTTATGGCGTTGTCTCTATTCTGAAGACGATAGGTTCGTGCGAGATTGTAAAGTCACACGACAGCAATATGAATCTTAGATACAAATTTTATATTGGAATTGACAGAATGGAATTTAATACCTCATAAAAGCATCAATTATTTTGTTTTCAACGTTTGTTGTTTTTTATTGTCTATTTTCGTTCGTGGAAATCCAGCTGTTGGAGATTCTTTGAGGAGCACGCCGGCGTTTACACGGGATATACAAATCCGTTTGTTCGGCATGTTCATCCATTTTTAAACACCACACAGTGCTCAGAGTATTTCATTTTAGAAAATATTATTGACTAAATTTTGTTTTCCATGAAGTGGTTATTTCGTAACCTTTTCTCTCAGAACAAGAAGCATGTGACTATCACTACTTAATTAAACCACTTCGGTTGAAACTAATGAAATCAATAGAAGACGACATTTTAAGTCTTTCTATTTTTCATGTTTTCTCTCAACTCCTCTTCGTTTTAACACTTTCATATTTCGTCTTCCGTCTCGAGACGTGAAAGGTGTGTAATGTTCGATAGACGTATAAGAAAACACCGGAGAATTGACTGTACATGTAAGTAAATTATAGGAATTGTCACGGGTTCTTTGTTTATATCAAGGAACTGCGAAAACATGGGTATTTTTCAAGTCTGATCCTTACTGGTTAATCGTATTGATTGTCTTTTGTACATCCTGTATAGTTTATTAGTCTGGTAATCTCGACATTGGCAGATTCCAAGCTTTGGGATTTCTTAATATCGTTTATCAGGATAGCGCATGCAGTGATAGTAGAAATTTATCCAATGTGTGGATGGATCCGGGGGAATCGGATTTCTTATTAAATGACATATTATACGTCTGTGAATTTTAGTATATGATTGCCGGATATGGAAGTGGTAAGATTGGGACACTATACTATTTCGGGTTTAATATCCCTGTGCAAGGCTTGAAGAATTAGTCAGTGATTCTGTCTACGGTAATGGTTGTGATCGATTTTTGTTTATTTTTGTATCGCAAATATATTTCGGTGATTTACTTGACATCGATCGGCCTTGTATTAGCTTCGAATACAACTTGAGCACGTGCTATCAGTTGACAATAAAAAATAAATATATCTCGCAGCGTCCTTGTTTGTTCACGCATAGATAATTCAGATTGTGAAATCATAGTTAAACAACCAGTTGGGTAAAAGACTATTATTATAGGGAAATAATTATGAACTTTTGTTAATATGTAGACTGCTGGAATGTGGCCAAATCGTGTAACTAACCTATGAAATATCTTCACAGAAGTGCTTTAGGATATTATTTTCGATATGTATAGTCTTTTGGACTGACGTTTATTTTACATCGGCTGTTGAAAAAGAAATGGGATTATGCCGTCGTTTCGTACTTTGACACAATACAATCTGGCTTTTAACTTACTGCAGTAGTATTTGTAGAACTTCTCTTTTAACATACTGCAGCAGTTTTTGTAGAACTTCTCTTTTACCATATTGCAGTGGTATTTGTAGAACTTCCCTTTCAACATACTGCAGTAGTATGTGTAGAACTTCTCTTTTAACGCAGAGGTATTTGTAGAACTTCTCTTTCAACATACTGCAGTAGTATTTGGAGAACTTCTCTTTCAACATACTGCAGTGGTATTTGTAGAACTTCTCTTTCAACATACTGCAGTGGTATTTGTAGAACTTCTCTTTTAACATACTGCAGTAGTATTTGTAGAACTTCTTCTCTTTTAACATACTGCAGTAGTATTTGTAGAACTTTTCTTTAAACATACCGCAGTAATATCTTAGGCCTTTCCTTTTGATGAATGATAAAAAAGCAACTAAAGAAGATAACAAAATTAAAAGCATCACTTTGATTTATTATTTATTGAAGTCTCTTAGCTAATGATGTAAGATGTTTCATAGAAGTGTTTTCCAGTTATTCTAATGGCATATTCGGTTTGTTTTCTTTTTCTCACATATTGTAACATAAATGGCATAATAATGAAAAGTGTTAAAGGTCAAGTAAATCGATAAATCCTTTCTTTAATATTTATAATAATTTTATAGTATATTTATGATATGACATTAAACACTTTAGAAACATCCCTGAGACGATTCACTGCTTTTGCTTACAAGGTAATACTTGGCGAACAATTGAACTGAAAAGTTGCAAACTCAAATTACTTTATGGATTGTTTTCTGTGCTCGTTAATGTCTAGGACTCTTTTCAGCAATCGATTATTATAGTTTAACAGTGCATGTAGGTAGACAACGATAATAATTTCCATTATAAAGGACTGATTCGAAAAAGGCTAAAAAAAAAAATAGTTGATGTCTCATTAATATGTTTAATGAACGAGAGAATATAATATAATTATAAGCCAAAAATTGGAGAGAGAAAAAGAATTCGCATAAAGATGATAGTTAAAAATTCTAAACTTATTTCAGGAAATTATCTCGCCTAGAAAAAATGATTGCGGAATATAAGCTAACATGGGTGAAACTGTGCGTGTCTATAGACCTTCCTGGCTCTGGTAACGTCCTGGATACAGTACTCTTGCCGACAGTCAGTATGACAACTTTCTTCAAAACGAGTTAATGATTGTCTCTATACAGTGACGAAATGAACTGCTCCGACTGTATTTGTCATTATATATTGATGCAATAACAAATCCATTCTACCACCCGCTGAGATTCTGATCATTTTCTTCCAAGGGCATTCTCTTGGAGTAAACTTTCAGCACAGCGGAGAAAAATTAATACTAAACGTATGAAATATTATCGTCTCTGGTAATTATGTTTCAAACTAACTTTTTCATTTATTTAAAGATGTATTATGTAAGAGCTAAATCTGCCTATTGCATTTTTTGTCTTGCTTCAAATTTTTATATAAATTATTGTTTAGACATTTTTAAACATGGCAACTCTCTAGGTCGAGATATTTGTTGAGTGGATAATCTGGAATCTTATTTCTACTGTCGTAGCACTGGTACTTGACACTCGAGACTATTTGCATTAAACCTTGTCAAAGCTTAAACTATTCCTAATTTCGATCAGAAAAAAAGTAAATTGACTGAAAATTTTAATATACCACCTTTTTTTAAATGGATAATCGAGACTGTATTATCGTAACAACGGTACTTGACAACCAGTCCGGACTATCTTGTTAATAATCATAATAATTCGACTGATTTTTAAAAAAAATTATATTAATTTTTTCTATATAACAAGAAAAGGGCGTCTTGTTTTTATGTAAATCTTTAATAAGCGTTCTGTAAAAGTTTCGTATTCCTAATTAGTGATTTTAATGTCAAATCAAGTCAATACATAATAAATAATGACAACGTGTGTTATATAATGATAAAGTTTCTAAGGCATAATGATAACGTTTCTGATTTTCAAAATTATAATTTGGTCGTTTCTAGAATTATCTATATTATATTATTGATAACGTCTCTAGGGCATAATGACTACGTTTCTGATTTTCAAAATTAAAAATTGGGCGTTTCTAGAATTATCTTTATATTATGGTTTTGGGTGATTATCGTTCTTTGTTCTACCTGGTCTGACAGCAGATCGTCCAACTGGGCGTCTCCTTTATTGCGAAGACCACAGTGGTGTATCCAACAAGATAATTTGTAAAAGGAGTTTAAAATATATCCTGTTGTATCTATATTTTATCCAATACGGTTACTTGATTCTCCATATTATTTATTATTCAGCTAGCTTAATTCCAGTGTACACTCTTTGATGCATGGGGCATCCTTTTATTCGATAGAAAAGTTTGTATGATTTCAAGAGACTCCACGGTTGTATTGATTTTGAGATTACGTATCTTTAATGTGCTAGGATGTCCGTTTAATACTTAGTCAAAACAATCAAGATGTGCTCTGGTTAGACACAACAAGACTCAATACAAGCGTCTCTATTATTGAAAATGTTATGTTTGTGTGGTAGCATACGCATGTAATTCAATATGTTTGTGCGGTATTTGTTCGGCTTAACAGTTTGAATGTCTCTAATCTTGTACAAAACATTTCTGTAGATAAAATTGGTTATGGTGGAGTTATGTTAACAAACAAAATGTATTGGGGCGTATCTATAGTGTACGGATGACTAAAGGCATTATCAATGTTTTATGATAAAAGAAATCCCCAAAGAACGGTTTAGATATAATATGGTCTGTTGGATAATTCAGTGAATACTATTACTGATATAGACGAAATGAGCGTTAACTTCAGGAATAACACTACCAATGCTGGAATTGAAAATAAGTATTTGGAGGGAAATAGATTTCCCTGGTTACCTTCGGTATTTGTGGCAGTTTCATTACTGGTTTTCTTGGGATTGTCATTTGCTAAATATCATCGAAAAGTTTCTAAGAAAAGGCAAGCCACAATGGATTATATGTTTGTTCATTCCCGAATGTTACGCCGTCGAACACTGGCGCCGCTTTGCAATACTTATTCCATCAGCATTAGGGACTTGGCATCTTCCGTGAGAATAAGAGTACCGAATGCGTCTGTATGTCTAAAGAGTGTTGATTCATTTAACTATAATATGACGAGCATGGACAGTAATGAGTGTGTCAATAAAGAAGACAATGAACTACTTACGCCATATTGTGGTGCAACATTAAATGATTCGAGAAACGGTAAATTCCTAGACAGTGCTCTATCATTCAGTGGAAGTGAGTGGGACTATTCTCAGCCGAAAAGTCCCCGACCTCCTCGATTTAAT
The DNA here is from genome assembly GCA_917208275.1 of Patella pellucida. NCBI lineage: Eukaryota > Metazoa > Mollusca > Gastropoda > Patellidae > Patella > Patella pellucida. The sequence goes on from OU795044.1 coordinate 18,391,457, forward strand.
CTTTCGGGTATTCACAGTGATGAAAGCTACGACAAGAACAAAATAAAACGAAAACGGTGGAGACGTAGCTTTTCGTTAGATGACTATTGGCTTGGCAATAAAAAACGATACCATGCCCTGAATCTTATGGAGGATTCATTTGATACTGGAATAAACACCAGTGACGACGTGTACCAGTGTTGTAACGAAACGAATTCAAAAAATGAAAACCTGTATTTAACAAACACTACAAAAAATCCCGAAGACAATGTTTTATTAAACGATAATCAAATGAGTGACCGTGACAGCTTTAATAATATCAAAACACAAAGGCTATATCCGAAACCCTGTAGACCAAACCGACAACGACTTGTCGACAAACGAAAACGTCTCACAAAAATCAAGCACTGTGGAGGAAATGCTTGTCAAAACTGTTCAGCGCCAATTAGACAAGATGACAACGGAGACAACGAAATAAACGTGGAACCTACACTGATGAGAAGAGTGGAAAAATCAAATCGTGTGGCATGCAAATCAAAGTCGGTGAGTTTTGAACTGAGAACTTTTGACAAAGGTGCAAATGTGCGAAAACGTATATGTGATACACGAAGCGACTCTGCGCCAAGCTCCAGTGTTTCTCATACTTTAATACTTCTCAGTCACCAACACAAAAATGAGCCAGACTTTTCCTCGGGCATTTTGCCATTTGAGGAAAATTCCAAACTCACGGCTACTAATACACCGATTTCCACAAGAAACAAAAGAAAAAAGATTTTTGCCCACCAAAAGAATGTTGATCTTAACAGCTTAGAATTGCGCGTGATTAATGATATGGATTTTGAAAACGTGGAAGGCAGTAAAGCAGGCGAGGCCTTCTTCAATAAAAATGGTCTAAGCAACGAAATAATCGGCGATAAAAAGATAACATTAGATATTTCTAATGAATGCCCTATATTATTTATGCTTCATCCCAATTTGAGGGATGCATCTCGACTGGCACGAAGGAGTCCAGGATCTCTTCAGTGTAATTCAAGTGTGGAGTGTGCCAGTTCTGTGAAGATGTACCATGGAAATAGCAGGGCGATCTCGTTAAATAACAATAATATAAAAGACTGTTATACTGACAATATATTAATGGATTCCGCAGCAGTTAAAAATACGTCAGAAGTTTCAGACAACTTACAAAATTCCTCGAGCAATAGAAACTTTTCGAACGGTTTGACCAATGATGCATATCTTTGGTCACGAAAATCATGGAAGATGTATGCCAACAAGAAAAAACAGGAACAAAAACCCTCGTCAGAAAAAACAATACCAGGTGAGATTATTTGCATAATTAACTGAGATAAGTTCTGGCCTATTCCTTTTGAAATATAAATACAATTATATCTGATGATGTTTCTAAATTTACTAAACCCATTAAAAGTTATAATCTATACTTTCATTTTGACGAATCTAGAACTCGTACGATGTGGTCTTTGTGGGAACTATGAATAGTGTCTTCCCACGAACGCCCAGCACCGCCTAATAACGGTCACATAGCCCGAACTTTTGTCTTTCCGTGCCAGCGAAATTATGGTCTTTAGGATCTCGTCTGATATATTTCTACGAGCGCCAAACGATGTTTGCCATTGTCTCACTCAATCCGCTCGCCCGAGGCGGATGAATGTAGCAATCAACTTCGATGTCATTGAACTACAAAGTTAATTTCGAGACACCTAATTAGCCCAAATCGACCAGTCATCAATCGTGTGTGGGTACGCAAATAACCTGAACAGAACATCATTCGACAGTATACCCCCTTTAGTATTACGACATGTTTATAGCGGTTGATGTTTATGTTCACTCGACATTCATTTCTTGTATCGGCCTGTACAATGCAACGGTACCAAGAACACAAGGTGGACTGACAATGATGTAATTGTGGAGGGTCAGCTTATACATCAAGACGTATTTAAGCCCCAATCATATTCAGTAGAGCATTATGCCACACATCCCAGGCTAGGACAAAATCTATGACCGCAAATTTGGTCTTAGAAAATGACTTGATGTATATTTTGCCTTTTTGTCCCCCGCCTTTTGAAGAAAGCAGGGGACTATTAAAATAGGTCCGTCTGCCTGTCCGTCTGTCCGACTTTTTGGGACACAATAACTCTTTTTCTAATTGAGCTAGAATATTCAAACGTGGTGCAGGTGTTTATTAGGTCATTACCTTGATCGAGTTTGAAGATGAGCATTTTCCGCTTAGGGTTAGCGAAGATAAGCAATTTGATTGGTTGATGCTTTGGGACACGATAACTTAAGTTGTAATTAAGTGAGAGTGGTGAAACTTGGTATATAATTTCATTTCATCAAAAAGTTTAACAATGAACATTTTCTGCTGAGGGTAAGCAGAGCGATAAGCAATTTGATAGGTCTAGACTTTGGAACACAATAATTCTCCTTCTAATTAAGGTAGAATGTTCGAACTAGGTGTAAGTGAATGCCTTGATGGAGTTCGATGATGAACATTGTCTGATTCTATCTGATAGAGAGTGATGATACTTAGTGTATAGTTTGATTGCTCAATACTTTTGAAAAAAATAAATGTGCAATTAATTAATATGTGTCATCTATTTATTTTGGGTTTTCGGCGGGGGACATCAGCCTCACTGTTGGCTTGTTGGTAACAAGTGTTTTTGTATATACGTAAACTTTGCCATCTACTTCCAATCCAAAATCCCCCAGCGTCTCTCAGCATTTCTTCTGTCAGTCTTAGCTTAGCGGGTATCATCTGAGTAATCCACGGCGAGTCTGGTCTTTAGGGGATTATCTTTATAATACAGGTTCATACATTTACTTGTAAAATACCCAAATACATTATTGTATATGAGACCCTACTCATCAAGTATCCCTGGTAGGATTTCATGGTAGTTGAGCAGGTGCAATTTAATAGGTTGAGCTGAAGGTCAAGTATTGTGCAAAACCCGCGGAATGAGAAAGTGGTCCAAAGTATGATCTCTTATGTGTTTTAAAGCAGACTTGTTAAATGATATTGTAAACTTGGGTCTTATTTTTTCAACTTCAATGTGATTTGGTTCTTGGTTATCGATCCCAGCATGAAAATTGAAATCGCCCAAACAAAACGGGTCTAACAGGTAATAAAGAATAAAGCAGAATTCATTAGGAACCTGTCTGCTCTTACTTCAAATAATATGTTAAAAAATGTTGCCTGTTGGATATTGTATATAAAGTAATTTGTAGTTGTCTGCAACCCATTAACGTTATATAAATATTTTTAAAATCCTGTGCAATTTACTGTCTCAAGTACAGAACAATCATCGTCATGTTACGTGGGTTGATAAAATAGGTAGCTTAACTTAATAAGATCGGCATTGTATAATTAGACGACAGAAGCAAGTTAGGTCTTTATTGAACACGACAGAATGTCATGATTTTTATATCCTCAAAATCGATATATTTTTGCACCATTGAGCGTCAATACGGATCGAAAGGTCTGACCAGATATGTTCTGGGTAACCCCCCCCCCCCATCCCCGCCACACATACACACATTCCCACCAATTAGGGAAATAATCATCAAAATAGAAGAATGCCTGCATTTCTAAGATAATAAATCCTCGGTCACTTATTCATTGTATGACTGACTTGCTGAACACGACCGTCACCCACCTTCTATAATTTGGGCAGGTATATACAAACATATTTATCCAGACACAAATATTGCACAGCATTTATAAACTTACCATCAGTCACTCACAAAAAAGAAAGATTCGGAGGACTAAAGCAAGAGTTATTGTAGTCTTTAAAGTATTACTATTTAGTGGATTTATTCTGGAATGTATCCTTTAATCTCCTTCCTAGTAGACTTGAACAATGTGATGACAAAGTTTACGTTGCATAATTTTGACCCCGGATATCGCGTCATAAATGTTTACTTAGATACGCGTGTATTGTCAAATGTCAGATTTGATTGAAAGTTGATAATTGTGTCGTCCCATGTGGATATATGGTGTCAAAACTCAATGGCAGGTCAATATTTTATTTTAACCTTTTAGTAATGACATGTTTTTAGCTTATTCAATACCTTTACAGCCACCTTACAAAAAACACACACGCTCACCAACAGCAAAATTAAAGTGGTAGGATTCTTCTTTTTGCCGCAAGTTTCACAGTGTTCTAAATACAAAAATGATAGCAACTGCAGCTTATCTGAAAGGAAAAAGTGTATGTAGGGCAAATTTGATAAGGATCTATTATGAGTATGACCCTTGAAGAAACCTAACCTCTAAGGTTCAATATCTTATATTCCCATATTGCTTCCAACCAAATTTGCAATATAAGATGTTGAAACTTATAGCGTTCTGGCTAAGGTAAGGAGGCATAACCTAGGAATGGACGACTGTGGATTATGAATATAGAAAGCCAAATGCTTCAAATCAAATATGGAAAAGATCCATTAACAATACAGCCATTATCGCGTTCTTGAGAATTTCGGGAAACGGGGCATAACTGCGGAACGGGTAGTCGTAAAACACTTACATGTATAATCGATAAGGTCCTTCGCATGACCCCAATGCTTCACACCAAATTTTACAAAAATCTGTCAAAAACTGTAGCGACTATCAAGGTTCACAAACTTAGCCAAAGTTTTTGCTCATCCTGTATTGTTGCCTATACTGAACTTATTTGTTGAAATATACTTCCAAGACATGTCAACAGGTTTGGAAGCTTATGGTTAATCATAAGCCATTAGAATAGAACTTTCAGTGATTAATCACGCATCATAAATTCTTTATTACTGAATGATTTTGTCATCTTGTATCCTCATAATTGGATTTGTTTATACCGTTGTAACTTGCTTCGGCACAATAAAGAACCCAGATTTAATAGTATGGTCAACATAATATGGTCATCAGTTACAAAAGGTTTGACCCACCAAATTTGTTGCGGGTGTCCGTACGAGTAAAAATCAATATGTCAGATCCAATCTAATTAAAATACAGATCTACATGTATATTTCGTTTCGTTTTTTATACTTTCGATGGCCTACACTACATGTAGATCTAACAACTTATAGTGGGAGATCACGTTCTATGACGTAGAAAACGACATTCGACCCCATAAGGTCAGTCATTCGATTAACCAATCAGAATCGTTGTTGCAAGTGGCTATGTTTTTGATCTACTTTTGCTTTGTTTCGATATCTGTCAGAGTTCATGTCTACCCACAGTTCCGTGCAAGAGAGGTCAAACCCCCTATTCGACAGACAATTTGATTGGCTGACCCCTCATTTGAAGCTGAACACGAGTTAAATAACAAACCTTCCAGATCCTAAAGTGTAGTAAAGACAAGTAAAACAAAATTATGAACTATAAAAAACGAAACGAAATTGGATCTGTGTTTTAATCAGATTGTGTCAGATCGGGCCTCCGCAGCACCTTAAAGTAGCGCCCAGGGAGCCTAAAATTAGGTCATAAGTTACATGGCTGAAACTTTCTAGGGACACTGGTATCCATAGTCCGAGTAAATATTTCACAAATCAAACCAAAGTTTCCCCACGGGGCTAATAATATGACCATCATTTACATGACTGAAACTTACCAGAAACAAAGATCCAATCTTAGTAAATATAATTTTCAAAAATCTAACTAAAACTTTGAGGGTTTTTCCCAAGTCAGATCGCTCTAAAGTATATCCGACCACACCCTAAAAATGGGGCATTTTATATGGTCATCGGTTACTTGGCTGAAACTTACCAGAAAACAAAGATCCACACCTAAAATACTATTTTAAAAAACCTAACCATAAATTTTGGGGCTTTCCCCATATCAGATCGCCATAAAGTATGACCTACCACAATCTAAAAATGGGGATTTTATATGGTCATAAGTTACTGGCAGAAACTTATACCCTAAAAATGGGAATTTTCATACGGTCATCAGTTATATTGCTGACACTTACCAGAAACAAAGATCCACACTTGGTAAATACAATTTTCCAAAATCTAACCCAAAATTTTGGGGCTTTTCCCGTGTCAAATCGCTCCAAAGTATGTCCGACCACATCCTATAAATGTGTCCTTTTATATGGTCATTAGTTACATGGCTGAACTTACCAGAAACAAACATCCACAATTGGTAAATATAATTTTCAAAATATAACCAAACATTTTGGGGACTCCAAATTATGTCCGACCACACCCTAAAAATGGGGGGGGGGGTATGGTCATAAATTATATGGCTGAGACTTACCAGAAACAAAGATCCTTACTTAGAAAACATATTTTTCAAACATCTAACCAAAACGTGAGGGCTTTCCCGAAGTCAGACGGGCCTTAAAGTTGCAGCCCCACACAACCCCTCTAAATTAAATTAAAATGTAGTATATGTGTTTTATAACTGTGGTCTGGCAGTTTCCATGGTGATCATTAGAACAGATTATCTTTGTGCCACCATCAATGAACTTTTTTTTATCTCTGTGCCACGAATAATGAACTTTTTTTTATCTCATGTTAGTCAATGATGAATTATTAAAATTATGAAATCGATTTATAGATTAAATACATAGAACTTTAGTTATCCTTCTGTTTCATTGGTAAATACTTGTTTATATAAGATTTTAATGATTTGAAATAAGTAAGTATGACTGGGTGATGCCAATAGATCTGTCTCAATTTCATCATCACTGCAAGATCAAAGTCCTTGCTTTCTTGGTCACTATCTTCGTCTATGCGAATATTCTCAACTGACATAGGAGCATCATCACCATTAAACCGTTTTGAGTCATACATCCCATCATCATTTAAAACCCACCCATTATTGTGTGGATGGAAATTGGGAGGGATTATTCTTTGACGCATTTATCAAGACACTACAAATATAATTCACTCTCTTGATTTTCATCAAAGTTAATATCTGCGAGAATGGCGGCAAAGAGCTTGCTTCTATGCCTTTAATACCAGAAAACACCCATCGGGTTTTTTTTCGGTGTATATTCCTTTTAAAATATTTATAGTCGAAGATACAACAAACTCATCCTTCAATAGCTGAATTTACTCCAGAAGGAATTAATTTACTTCTACCGAGAGAAAATAAGGCTTTCTGGACATTTCTAATAATTTTAAAGGTCGCACTTTCCTTTTCCTACTTAACAATACAGTATAATCACAGCCATTGAATGCATGGCTACTTCAAATGTTCTTCTTTTACGGCTTATTGGTTTATATGCCATTGTTGGCGATCAGTTGTTAGTCTTAAGGAAATCATCCTAAAAATATACAAAGACTACTGTACCATGAAGAGAGAGAGAGATGGGGTTTAACGTCCACTCGACACACAAACTAGGGTATTTCGGGACTACCATATGGTTATTAATTTTTTATTTCAATAATTCGCTTGCGCATATGGGTCTTTAGCAGTGGGAGGACAGGCGACCTTACTCCATGCCACGTACAACCGATGATTCGAAACCACGCCATTTGACTCAATGACAGGCTTTATGATACAGCGCGCGCACTCTAATCGTCGGAGTAAGAAAGCAACATTCCGAACTTAATATTCAGTTTCTCAGGCGTTGTCAAATGCCTTGCGAACTGCGTCATCAACATTTAAACCTTTACTGAAGGTCTTTCATTTCCACTGCCAATTGAAATATTCTAACCAAAGAATTTAACTATCTTGTTCTGCAAATCGCTGGGCAAAATACCTAACTCGGTATAGTATCCGCCATCAAATTTTAATAAGCATGACCGATAGTATTGCAGTAAGCTATTTAACAGGTAAACTCTTGTTTTTCCAGAATAACGTATGTCACAACTCTACATATAGAGCATCAAATGCCTGCTTACTTCTCTCTATTTTCAGCTATTCTATATTCTATTCTGCACATTACATGATAAAGAATTTCTTTGGAAATGAAATCTATATCTTGAATGTTCTTAAGCATATTTTCATCCTGAAGAATTGTTGTATATTCTAGAACTTTCGATTTTCTATGTGGTACAGGCTATTATCAATTTTGGATTGGAATTTGGGTTGTCTTTTTTGAACTTTTTGCCCATCATCATGCTGTTTCTTTTGAATTTTAGATAGCACCGTAAATATTATATGACATTCCATATAAAATCCTGTTAATTCAGCTACAACTTTGGGGAGCATAATTTCAGCATACTTCAAACGTGACTTTTCCCGGATTTCGAAAATTTGTTGACAGTTTTGTGGAGTATCTTTCTTAAAAACAAGAATCTGACCGACATTGGCACCATTGTAAGAATGAAGAGAGCCCCATTTTCCTGCAAATTAGACCCCCAACCCCCCCAAAAAAGTAAATTAAAAAATTCAAATGAACCTCTGTGTACATATATCGAGAGAGCAGACAGCATTGTGCGTTATGATGTAAAGAAGTAAGAGTGGTTTATTTTTCCAACTGGACGTAAACATAGACATATATGTGCTGGATCTACTTTAATCTATATACATGCTTATATGTATTACTTCCTGACTTGATGCCTTAATTCAAAATATTTGGATGCATTATATCTTACCAACTGGATTAATTTTACAATCGTCTTTTTCAATTTTCATGTTGTAATGAGTTCTTAGACTTCAATTGGCAGGAAGAGGGGTTTAATATGGGCTAAGCCATAAGGCAATTCAGATACAAATCTGAATCAAATATTGCTTTTAAAAAACTGGCAAAATGAATGAAATTTGTTCCGACTGTATAAATTACATACATACACAATTCTACTCTATGATATAATTTGAATGAAGACTAATATACAATACATGTAGACGTAGACACATAGGATATTTTTTATACAAAATATTTATAATAAAAAAAAGTTAATTGTTGGTGGAAAATTTGTTTAGATGAGTTATATAGAGGGGGTTGGGTGGGGCTACAATTTCAAGGCCCATCTGACTTTGGGAAAGCCCTCACATTCATGGTTAGATTTTCGAAAAATACATTTTTCATGCATGGAACAATATTTCTGGTAAGTTTCGGCCATTCAACAGATGACCATATTATCAAAAGTCCCATTTTTAGGGCGTGGTCAAGTGGGCTTTAGGACGATCTGACTTCAGGAAAGCCCCAACATTTTTGGTTAAAATTTCGGAAATATGTTCCCAAGCATGAATCTTTGTTTCTGGTAAGTTTCAGCTATGTAACTGGTAGATAGCCATATAAAAAGCCCCTTTTTAGGTTGTGGTCGAACATAATTAAGAGAGATCTGACTTGGGAAAAGCCCCAAATTTTGGGTTAAGATTTTTTAAATTTGTATTTACCAAGTGTACCTCTTTGTTTCTGGTACCTTTCAGCCATGTGTGTAACTGATGACCATATTATTAGCCCCGTGAGGTGATATTGGGTGTGGTGTGACTTCGGGAAAGCCCTGGAATTTTGGGTTAGATGTGTGAGATATTTACTCTGACTATGGATACCATTGTCTTTAGAAAGTTCCAGCCATGTAGCCTGACCTAATTGTACTCCCCAAGTGGCTACTTTAAGGTGCTGCTGTAGCTATACGCCCCAGCAGAGCAGTGCCCGATGTGACCAATTGATTTTACTCCACGGAGACCTGCTACAGATTTGAGGGGTCAAACCTTTTGTAACCGATGACCATATTATTTAATAATTAGCTCCTGGACTATAAGCAAGCCATGAAACATAATATTGTCAAATGTATACCATAGAATAATATCTATATCATGGAAAACCCCCCACACGTATATATCATTTATCATTCATTTTCCGCTTCCTTTGGTTGCGCGCTCTGCAGTCCATTGCTATCCCGATACTTAAAGATTGTTGCTAAGGACGCTAAGGCTGGTAGAAAAACAATAGCTTTGTTATTGGTATATTGCTAGTTTCATCAATGAACGTGTGTTACAATCTTTATCATCACGAATCAGGAATCGATCTAATCAAGTAGTATATGACTAAAGTATGGACGACTTGACAACAAGGTATGAAAAGTAGGGCGAATTGTAATGATGTCTACATCCTGTTTCGAATTGTAGGCCATCGGTAATTTGTGTACTGTTTACATGACATGCAGGAATTGGTAGTGAATGCATTTATTTCTTGGAGAAGCAAATACGAAACTGTGTCGTGTTTAGACGTCATAAGAGTGATGATTTATTGATATGTATATCTTTTGAATTTGAAGAGAATACTGTAATAACCAATCACCTGTAGAACACGTAACTTTATAGAAGGTTTAAACAATACTAATGACACATGCTTGATGGTGAAATCGTTAAAAGTACTAACCAATAATATATTTGTGCTGATTTTCGTAAAAGGTGATTTATAGATTTATAGATTTAATCTGAGCAACACAACCAGAATCGGTTAATCCATTATTTATAACAATGAAAGTGTCTTGCCTTGAAAAGCTATTACAGGGAATGGATTATCATTCAGAAGAATGAATTTGACATCGACTGTGAATATGATAGCAAAACCTGAAATTATTTGGATACCATATGTTCTACTGGCCTTAATGATTATCGGATCTCTTAGTTTATCATTTTTGATGTATCATCGAAGAGTCAGAAGGAAGAGAAAATGGGCTCGTGAGTACGCAGAAAGCAATCTTACGGCGAAACGGCCTAAAATACACAAGACTTTGTGCAATTCATACGATATGACATTAACAGACTTAGGAGCTTCCATGGCCAATCCGAACTGGCTTGGGCAACTCAACAATGAAGCATTTTCAAATGGATCTGTTACAACGGATCATGGGTCAAATTTGTATTCCACAACACCTAGTTATGATGATTTACTTAATACTGATTCGAGCAGTCAGATTTGTGCTACCGGTTATTCTGTGACAACAGATGAATCTATCGAACATGGATATCTTAATGAATGTAAAACTCAATTGGAATACAGAAAACAAAACCATGATTATAAAATCGATGGACATACGATTGTAATTAATGATCATCCATATACTAAAGCTACAGAACCAACGAGTCTGTGGGTTCAACATAACACCCACAAGATCAAATCAGGGATTCGTAACGAAAACACGGATAAAATGTCTCGCCTTTCAACTGAAATTGATATTGCGGCAGGTGATGTAGTTGTAGACATTCAAACCTTATGTGAATCTTGTAGGCGATTTATATTTAATGACGATGAATCAGGGTTGAAAATGGACTCCATAAGTCACTCAGTAAAGCATTTACCTATAAATAAGTATTACAACTATGTGATAGAAGAACCTGACACAATCCTTCGGACCCAGTCGTGTGAATTAACGAATACAAAAACTCCGTCCACAAAACAAACGACTTCGTTTTGTAAAACTTCATTTTCAAGTTATGTGGACAGGGAAATATATCCTGGACACAACCAAGAACGCAATCGATACGAAGAACTGATTGTTAATAAAGATTACATGTTAGATGAACATCAAATAGACAAATTAATACGAACTGGTGCGTGGACGAATTCCTGTGACAGTGGTGTCGCATCAAATAATGGACCTCGAGTAGTCTACCCTAAACGCGATCCAAAACATTACAAGGCTCCTGCTTCGGTATCTAACATTCGAAGAATCAAAAGTACAATTCGAAACCATTTAAGTGAGGAACATCCACGCGGTGGTTTTGTAACGTCGAATCTACTTAAATTTAAACAAAATGGTATGTTATTCCTTTTATTCTTGGGCATTATAATTTGATATAGGGGTCTGGTGGTTTTATTTGGTCATCCCAAAAGTTGACAATGAACAATCGCTGATGCACTCCTTAATAAAACTGTGAAGTTTGTTCAAATATTTAATAAACGTTATAGTACCGAGACCCAAGATCATAAGGCATAACTTTAAACTTAATGAGAAACAGACTTTGGTTTTGAGTGGACTCTCTCCTCTTTTTTGTTGGAGGGGGGGGGGCTCTATTTGATGAAATATCTGATCGTTTGTTTTGGCTCTACTTCACAGAAGGTGAAACCCCAGGAGATTAGGCACTCGAGTATATTGCTCCCCACCTACAAATCCGGGATCCTTACAATGAATTGCAAAGTTTTGTAGTATTTACTCTTGATTTGATTTTAAAACAAGCTTCGAAATGACCTCCGTATGCACACCTTGCTCCAGTTCGCCTTAATTGCTATAATTACCCCATACTCATTCTCGTTTATTGGTGAAGGTCGTAGGTTTAATTATAGCCAAAGATTTTGCGAATTGTATATATTTAGTCGGGACAGTTGAATTAATACGGAAATAATTCTTCGTTGAATGTAGACCAGCACAAATTAAAAGCATAACAAGAACACAATTGATTTAGAATTGTTATTCGATTGAGAATCAGGATTGAGATTTGTGAATAATTACCATACTATTAATTTTGGCACGATCGACCTTGCAAGTCACCTTAACTTTAAAAATTGTCTTTAACAACAAGTTTCAAACTAATCAATCATAGAAGAACACACCCGTTTATAAATTTTTAAATCGCTTTCAGTGTTGAGCAATCGATGATTCAGTTAGTGAATCAATACTACTTCATTCTGAATACCAGAGACTCGTTTATCTGTGGAGATGGAAAAAAGGCTAGCTACCATTTTTTTCGAACGTTAGTTAGGTACGATGCTACTTGTATCTCTTCGATTAATGTCATTATAGTAGGTTTGTTTTAAAAGTCTAGCTACCATTTCTCTTCGAATAATGTCATTAAAGTAGGTTTGTCTTTAAAATCTAGCTACCATTTATCTTTGATTAATGTCATTATAGTAGGTTTGTTTTAAAAGAAAGTCTAGCTACCATTTCTCTTCGAATAATGTCATTAAAGTAGGTTTGTCTTTAAAGTCTTTGATTAATGTCATTGAAGTAGGTTTGTTTTTAAATTAAATACGTCTACATGAATAATACGGGCAATGAATACTAGTATCCGTCTCTGTGGTAAAATTTATACAGATACTAAAAAAACGAATCATTGAAGTTCGGACAAATTCATATTGTAATATACTGCATGCCTGATTAGTCATATCAAGGCATTAGTCATATCAATCTAGACGTACAATAGCCACGACGGGACCCACGACGACAACCGGTATTAAATCTTAGATTTGTAAGTACATGAGCTGACATGTACTTACAAACTATACAAAATTCGGAAAAGCATAATAGTTTGGTGCAATAGTCTGCATACAGACGGGTTTGACATGTATACAGACCGTTTTAGCTGTAAGCATATTATATCGATCTCTCTTTTCCTAACTAGAAAATAGATATTAAACTAAACTAATTCCAAAGAAACTCAATAATTGTAATAAAACAAATCAATAGGATCGATCACTCAATCTTATTGTGAAATCAATTAGTCGACGATTAACAAATCACCAGTCTTAATGCGAAATCACCTCTCTAATTTTCTAACTCCACTATGTATGCTATCGAATTATGAATTCCGTATATTATTGCCTTTGACAATGTACGCTTCGAAATTAAACCATGTATTAAGATAGGAGTTGGTGTTATTTTATTTAAATGAATGACTTCGACCATGCCATATAATTTCCTATAAGGGAAACAATCCCCTTAAAGCGAAATAACTGTCGCAGAATTACAAATTCTAATTAGAAACCCGAGCTTCAAATTCAAAGGGAAATCTCCTTTGATCAAATGACTAAAGGTAATCTGGCCAAAAAAACTTCTTTACGTTAATAACAGATTTGCTTTCAGACAGTAAAGCAAGATCGTACTCGTAATTTACGTGTAATATATAACTTTTAACTATACACATCTCAAACGATAAAGTTTTTGAGAATACAACTCTTTAATTTTGTGTTAAAATCCATTAAGATCCCCTACCTTAGGGCCGATCAACTAACTCAATATATGTGATACGTTTTCAAACAACTTAAACCCACAGTCTTCATCTTGAAATGGAGTCCGGTGTCCCAAACTGTAATATGTGGTGATTTGATAAAACCAGAGTTTTATTTTATAAAAATAATGTGTCGGTGAAATTTTGAGTCAGAGTTTATACACCAGTCTTCTATATTTTGGCGTTTTAATTTCATACGTACTCGGACTTTTATTTTTGGGGCTCTGTTCTATTCGGGACAGTCCCTTTAACAGATATGACCTAATGTCGAGAAATGATTTAATATCAGCTCGTATAAAGGCGCCTGCTCAGGATAATTAACATATGTACAATTTAGATAATAATTTGGGAATTTCTTAAAGTGACACTCCAACATTTTTATCAGTGGAATATAGAAATGGAAATTGTATTTAACGAATACATCTTTGTTTATTATGTTTTAGCGTTGATTTTTACGTTGGATGCTCTATGTTCCAACGTGTTCAATTCATTCTGTTTGCTGAATCGTGAATTAGAAACTATTTCTTTACCTACAGTGTGAAAATATATAAAGAAAAGGAACCGTAATTTTTATTCAATGGTCGACTTACAGCGTGTAGAAATATACTTGAATGTACAAGACAATATAGTAGACCATTATTATAATAACAACAATGTCAATCGATTATTATGGTGTACTTACTTTAGTCCCTAATTAACTACATACATATCTAGATCTACCATACCCGTTATTTTATTGATTAGAATACCATTATTGAAGATATTTATTGATCAAAAACGACTGTGCATAATTATATATCATGACATGCATTTAACCTCCTCTTGAAATATAGATTTAAAGCCAGCCGCTGTGTGTCATGAACAATGTATAATGTACGAACTACACAGTAGTTAGAACACTGATTTCGGTCATTTTGATCAGCATATAAGCATTTGTATTCTTTGATTTTATTGTGTGCAATTTCCGAACAATGATTTCTAATTGTCAAGGCTACGATGATTTATAATACCGTCCGAACGACTCAATACACTTTTTTATTTAGGGTTCTTTCCATTGTGAGTCACGCCATTGGCTAATTAAGAGAGGGATTGAAAACCCTGTACTGTTCCTCTCGGCCCATCGGATTCTGACCTGGAGCATCCCATTCAAGAATCCGTTTCCCCGACTACAAAATCTCATTCGGATTTTCTCGAACTTGTACTGCGAACTTCGCAAGTATAGCTTTGTTTGTATGGTCTTATTAGGAAAAGAAGCACAAATATTAGGTGTCGCACACCTGATACCAGTGCCCCAAATATGGACATCGAAGCTCCGTCTTGAATGCTAAGTACCGACTTCGACTTTACTGTCCCTATTGTATGTAATTATAGATAAACCGTGGCAGTTTACACCTATTGGTTATTTTACTTATCAATTTAATTTTGAAAGAGATTATGTAAGAAAACTATATATAAGAGACGCCTGACATTTTTTCTCTGTTCAACCTAGTTTCCTCTCATATTTTCAGACAACGCGCAAACGCAAGAAATTGTAAATATCTAGTTTGGTAGTGGTATCATGTGTCAGTCGTATATAAATTAATGATGAAGAAAACTGGCTTTGTCTTGATGTATTGATTTTTGATTACCATTTCTATTATCATTTAGCCCTGCTTTAAGTTCGTATTACAGGCAAACGAGTTTAGTGATGTGATTGTTTGATATGAATCCGACCCACTTTCTGAATCCTTTATCGATAATTTATACTGCTAATGTTAAGGGTATAAATTGACAATGAAATTCCTTAAATTTCATTACATGAACATTATGTGTGGCATTAAACTCTAAGATGAAACGGCTCACAAATTACTGAATGAAATGGAATCGCGTTGAACATCTTACTTTTCTGAACGAACTGCATTGACAACGGGGGCCATTTATTATATCTGCCATTGTTCTATAACGCAAATTTTGCTACTGCCTTCTCTTAATTCGATATCAAACGGTATACACAGGTCCTTGGTTTTTTGTCCTATCCAAACTTTTTTCGCAACCACCAGGGAAAACCAGACTGGAGAAACCCCAAAGATCGACCATGGGAGCGTCTTGTTTCGTAAGACTGTGCTATACTCACCGAGAAACGATGGCTCTCTTTAAGTGTAAATAATATAATCCAGATTTGGATACTTATCAATCAACACGACTATGGCCATGATATTACCCAGTCTACTGTGTGGCCTTAATTACGTATTATATGACAAGAACAAGTAGTGATCCCATTTTATCGGATGTAATTTAATAATAAATTACAGAGCGACTGCACTCAATTACCGATGTGCTGCTCAGTTGCGCTCTTGCATAAAATTTAACCAGCGGCTGCCAGACAAGATATGCCCACATACAATAGCTAAAAATGGCGATTTTTCGTATAATCAGGTGCCATAATTCAGGAAGTAACGATCCGATATGCGCAGATATCGAAAGGAACCAAGATCTTTGGGTTATAAACATTCATATAAACTTTCATCGAAATTAGATTAAAATTGTGACCTCTGCATGGTCCACAACACTATTCGCGTACAAGTGGCGGCCATTTTGTACGTCAGTTTTGGTCGGATTTTCACGAAATTTGAACCCAACCTTCATTGCGGTGTAACGGTGATATAATCAAACTTTTTTAAATCGGATATTAATTGTGACCTCCAGAGAGACCACAAGCTTAAAATGGCAATTTTTCGTATAATCAGGTGCCATTATTCAGGAAGTTACGGTACGATATGCGTAAATATCGAAAGGGACGAAGATCTTTAGGTTATAAACATGCATTTCACTTTTCATCAAAATCGGTTCAAAATTGTGACCTCTGCAGTATTCACAAGCTTAAAACGTGATTTTTCGTACAATCAGGGGCCATAATCCATGAAGTTACGGTCCGATATATGCCAATATCAAAAGGAACCGAGATCTCATGGTGATAAACCTATATCATTGAAATCGGATAAAAATTGTGACCTGTAGTTTGTTCACAAAGAATTGTTGACAGACGGACGGACAGGTGCGACGATAATATACGTCCGTATAAAAATATGGGCGTATAAAAAAAGAACTGAAGTGCTCAATGTTATGTTTGGATAGTAATGTAGACGATTAAATTAAGAAACCCAGGTAAGATGCATCTTTACCTCGAGGTTCATGGATAGAAAAGGGTTATTCACTTCTCTGGCGTTATTATGTCATGAAATCAAGAGTAACTAACGGGAAGTGTAGATAACCATAACTTAAGCCCTGGGGCCTGTTTCACGAAATTTTAACTTAAGATAAAATCAAAATTTTAGTACATACTCAAATCTGATTGGCTAAGCGCTAAAATCAATCTAATACTATCCAATCGAATTACTAAAATCGGATTTTATCTTAGTTAAAATTTCGTGAAACAGGCCCCAGATTGGTAGATTTTATATTTCTGTTTTATACCTTTTCTTCGATCTACTTTTAAGTCACAATAGCTTGTTAAACACCTTGATTATGTAAAATAAAAAAGTACTGTGTGTTTAGAGCAACATGTTTTAATACATTATGATGGAGTGATTCCTCCTTGTCAGTGATGCAGAAGGGAAGTCTGACAAGGATAGCTGCCTAGTCGTTCGGATGGGACGAAAAACCGAGGTCCCGTGTACACATTGGAGTGCACGTAAAAGATCTTTTGGCAGTTGAAATTCGATATAATTCCCGGGCAAAATTTCCCTCATAGCACACTGTATGGCGTATGCCCGTCTTCCATTGACCAGGTTAGGTGCATTATAGTAGGACGTTAAACCCCATTCCATTCATTCATTCTACTACGGAATGGGATTCTATATTTGTTTTCAGTTTGCAATTTTTGGTCACTTAGGGCTGCACTATAAACCTATATTTTAGACGGGATACCTATAATCGTTGTTCCAAAGTCAACATGAGAAAACATAATTATTTTGGTTTTCCTTTGTGGTAAACTGAGTAGGATTTCACTATACGATTTGACATAGTTTCAAAGGATATATTGTCCAGTCTTATTTATAAAGCCTTTAGTTAAATACCTTTCATAAATGTAGCAAGTCACCAAATTTCAGAGATCTGAAATAAACCTCTTATACATTGTTGCCATGTTTGCGTTGTTCGCAGTGGTTCGTCAACGAACGTGTCTTCTTCATTTCATTTCAAAATATGATTTAACTTTATTTTTTTTATTTTTTTCAATTAAAAACGTCACTAATCATTTCATAGTAGCATCTTCACAACGTTAAAGGGGACTCTGATGAATGAAATTCCCTGATCAGATAGATGTGGGGTTACGGAAAACTCATGTCGCGAGTTTTACGACATCTAACCGTTGCTTCAATGCTGGACAATTCCCGAACTTTTACGCGTGACTAATGAGCATTGTCTCATCAGAGGTCGTGGCATAACACACTGTAAACATATATGACAGCCTCCACAGAAAAAGAAATAGCCGTTGAAAGTCTTTTTTTTCAATTGAGAAACTCCCGGAAAACAAAAAAAAAGACAATTGAAATTATTTGTTGGTCAGTCATTATTTCTAACTACCTTGATATTGGTCAAACCTTGCCCTTTGCAACTCGATTGTCACATGTAAACATTTTAGCTAGAAGCGCAAGACTTGCTAATCGTAACGATATTTTTAACGAAGGAATTTGATTGGATCACAAGCTAGGCTTTTACCGAATCTAAGATGTACGTAATTAGGACGAGATCAAGTCTGCTTTTGAAGATACGGAATACTAAACTTTTGCAGACTAGTAACATTTAAAGTAAAGGTCGGAATTATATAATGAAAAGATCAATCTTTGTAGACGTTTATTACCATTATTAAATTTACATGGAACGTATATCTAATAAAACTGTGTTTAGATTGAGCTAATATCGTTATGTAAAGTTATTTGTTATCGTTATATACTGTTAATGTATTTTCAGATGTGAAGGGTGAGAGAAAAGGGGAGACAGCTAAATTAGAAAAAAGTGGAAATACAGACAATGATATATTTTGGTTGGGTATACATGATGGTGATGACACCATGGTATAAGTCATGGTGCTGTAATTTGGTTATGTTAACATAAATAAAATTTATTGTCATGTTTTTACGTCTTTATGAAAAGAGAAAATGAAAGGTTAGCGTGTAGAAGCATGCGATCTGCCATTAGGTGGGGTGATTTCGATTCCCCGCTTGCTCGTCACAAGAAGTGAGGTCGCCTATCCAACCTCGTTGGTTTTCATCGCCCCCCCCCCACTGCTTAAGACCCTATTCGCAAGCGAATTACTCAAATAAAAAAAAGAAACACATGTTAGTCCCGGAATAACCTAGTTTGTGTCTTATGGATGTTTTACCCCCAATTTCTCTCTCTCGGTTATCATTCGTCTAGCTACCATCTCAGTTGAAAATCATAAGAAATTAAAATGAATGAAATTGGGTTTAACGTCGCACTGTGCTGTATCGACCGAGCTAATGGTGACAGTGACATATCACTGATGCCTACATTTTGGCAAATATATGCTGATATAATCTTTACTTAATGGTCGACTGCTGATAATTATTCTTGGTAACTGTTGCATTACCCACAACCGATCCCGTGTAGTTGTTTGGTACTTCCAGTCCAATAGTAAACAAAATTTCCAAATTGTCCACGATCCAAGCAGCTTCACAGTCTGGCCAATGGTGTGGAAAGAGATGAGGTCCAAAATGTATAATTTTTGCGGTGCCAAACCCCCCCCCCCCACAACTACCACTAGACCTACATGTGGCCTTTGTGCAACCCCAAACCCCATTGTAGTAATACTTGAATAATATATCAATGTCATGAAGAAGAACACGATCATATCTCTGGAGATGACTAGAGTGGATCTATTCCTTCACTTGATATAATGTGTGTCTCCAAGGTTTCCAGTTCTTTGTGTGGTGCGGTCTTCCTGTTCTATTTATGTCGTTTGGTGGTATATATCATATAGTCACCAATTCACCAGCAAATACATCTAACATATTTACTATTCTTGAATAATAATATATACTTTATTTCGTATAATGCATATCGGGTATTTGCATAATTTAATTTATATTTTACATCTTACATAGTTCAAGTGAATAATTTACATACGGTTTTCTTATTAGCAATAATTTAAAGACAGTCATAATATATAACACGTGTACGGAATTTAATATAAAACCACGCGTTGCTTGAATATTACATTTAACAGAACATGGCGTCGTCGCAAAATCTAGGTAACATAATATTTTTATCAGTTTGAGTCTTAACAGATTGGATTTTTTAAACAAAAAATTAATGGGTACGTGGGCATTGCCAGATTATGAATTATTGCCTAATAACGCATTCTCCATTAGATATCGATTGTGAGCGATATCTCCTTTACATGAATTAGATTGGTCGATAAAAAGGGAGCTACTTTTTCTAGGATCCAGTACTATTGTTGAATAAAAGTTCTCAATTACCATAAACCATACTCCCCATAAACGTCCAAGAATTATAGACATGGATACTGATTAGTTTGTGTATTCATTCCTGGAAACACTAGGTTAATATATAGGACTTGCTGTCAACAACTCATGTATCACTAAGGCATATTCAGGTTCGGTAAAATTAAATCTATACCAAAGAGTTATATTTAATTATTTGTTCGCATAAGAAAGGGTTAGGTTGATAGATAAAATATCGTATAGTCGTCTTTTTTATATATATAAAAACTCGTAGAAGATACTCTGTATATTACATAATCCACGTTAACAAATGCAGATACCAATTACACATGACCACGTTAACAAATGCACTTATTGATTACACTATGTACATGACGTGTATACATGCTTATTAGTAATTACATAAAACGGATTAACAAATGCACCCACTGATTACAATATATTACTTAAAGATACATTATGGGAGATTGCATAAAGAGTTGACTATAATAGTTAAAAAAATATAGATAACGAAAATAGAATTATTCAAAATAAAAGAACCATTTCATTGAAAACAATTAACCAATCAAAACAACATTTCGATCAAAAGAACCATTGGTACACTCTGGCTTTGCATCACTTTCTTTCTCTCTTTTTTTATGTTATAGATAACGAATTCCAATCAAAACAATTATTTTCATAAAAAATCACCATTTCATTGACAACAATAATCATCGCCAAAATAAATTAATTAAAACATTCTGCAACGCCAGCAAGCAATTAAAGATAATAAAAATAATATATATGAAAATAATTTAATTACAAGTCAATAAATATATAGTTTTCTTAGATTTAATATGGATGTAATACTGATAATATTAAAGTGGCGTTTCCTTCGAAGCTGTGGAATAAGGTAACCCATACATGGAATGGTCAGTTTCTAAGATGGTTAACCAGTGGCGTATAGAGGTGGCAGAGGTGGTGACGGCCCTTGGCATCAATTTCCATGAGTAATCCAATGGAAAAGCCAAAATAATTATTATTTGTTTAATTAGTGATTTTTAACTTTGTACAACCTAAAATACGGAATTTGAGTAAATAATCTATTTCATCTATAAATTTAAAATGGGGGGGGGGGGGGCGTTGTATCATAAGGTATGTCATTGAGTCAACTAGTGGGGTTTCGATTTCCCAGTTGTATGTAACAAGGAATAGGGGCGCATGTCCAGACTGGTGGGTTTTCTCCGGGTCCTTCGGTTTTTCTCACACTGCTACTGGCTCCTACACGCAAGCGAATTGTTGAAATAAAATTAAACCATATTGGTCCAGAAACAAGCTGCTTTGTGTCGGGTGGATTTTAAACGCCTGTATCTCTCTCTTTAATTAAAATGTCTTCCGGTCTCACATTTCTGACTTCTAGGCCCCGTACTTGAATTCTGTAGTTTGCCTCGGCCATAACGAATGCTCTGCACGTCACTGGTGCTATATACTGTATTAATACTATACATGTTAACAATATACTTTGACACTTTTGAAGAGAGGAAACAGGACATCAGGGTAATGGTAAGGTTAAGCGTTCAGGTCAGACTACATGGTTTACAAGGATTAGCTGACTCCAAAGAACATTGTTTAAAACCCATCTAATATGCACTACAAACACTTGATCTCTTAATAGTTCCACCATTAATTTCACTCTTGGAAGAAAAGGAAGCTATACCAAGCTAAACCACCAATTATTCACTGAGAATAACTAAGCAAATACAGAAGCTGAACAGGAGTATAGCATTGAAGGCTATCAAATATACAGTTTACACGGTTGTTTATAATTTAGGATTTAATGCACATGGTCTCCTGAATGTTTGTCCGATACTTCGCAACCATTTATTTGCAACTACAAGAAAAAAAATTATATGTATATTGATTAATAATTCAGCTTGTTAAGACGCTGTCAGTTTTTTGCCATGAGGGGGGGGGGGTGGCCAGATGGTTAGCACGTGCGCTCTGTGTCATAAGGTCTGTCATTGAGTCAACAACTGGCTTGGTGTCGGTTCCCGGTCGTACGTGACAAGGAGTATGGGTCGCCTTTCCAGCCTTGTAGGTTTTCCTCGGGTCCTCCGGTTCCCCCGCTGCTAAAGACCCCTACGAGCAAACATGTTATTGAGATAAAATTCAACCATGTGTTAGTCCCTGATTGACCTCTCTTTGTCGCGAAAAGCAACGTATACACCATTTATTTGTGCTGTAAGGAAAACTTTTGTGGTCGGATGGTTAGCACGTGCGCACTGTTCCATACGGTATGTCATTGAGTCAACAGGCGCGGTTTCGGTTCCCCGGTCGTACGTGACAAAGAGTAGGGTCAACTTTTCAGCCTTGTGGGTTTTCCTCGGGTCCTCTAGTTTCTTCCGCTGCTAAAGACCCCTACGAGCAAACATATTATTGAGATAAAATTCAACCATGTGTTAGTCCCTAATTGATCTCCCAAAATATTCTCGGCCATCCCAAAGGTCAAACTGGACACCATCTTTACCAAGCCACTGTAGCTCCTTGAAAATATATAAGTTACATTAAAACTTACCCCACTTGTCCCCCTCGAGAATAGGACAACCAGCGTGTAGTGTTCTCATATCAGGAAGACCATTTCTATGTGTGTTAAACCAAAATGCTGCTGAACCCTGAAACAAAATGGCACATTTAAAACTATGAATTATCCTCATATGTTATGTAATTTAAACGTTTTATAAGTGCAATAATAGGTTACCAAGGACTCCTTCTATGAATAGTGAGTCTGTGTCTGTTTACTATGATTTTTCGAACCATTCAAACCACTGACGGGAGGGGGAGGGGGGCTTTTTCGGCCAACACAGGTATCAAACCACGTCCTTCAAATTTTGATTTTATATTAATACTTAGCGGGTTGTACCTATACCGGAAGAGGTAGCCCAGTGCCACCAGGCCTATGTTACTCACCTGTCTAAGCTACCACTGTTCACCGAATTCCAGCATTGGGATAGCCCTGAACAGACAGACAAACGACAGTCACACATATTAGTATAGATTATTACGAAGTGTTACCTTTTTTACTTGAACCCTTGCTTTTAGTTTTGGAAAGACCGTGGCGCCACCTGATAATACGTCACTCAACTGAAAGATAAGAACATAGTCTGACTGCTACTTAAAATAATTACACATTCCAACTTTCTTTGATAAGAAACATACTATAACGAACATAAAACATGACA
The DNA here is from genome assembly GCA_917208275.1 of Patella pellucida. NCBI lineage: Eukaryota > Metazoa > Mollusca > Gastropoda > Patellidae > Patella > Patella pellucida. The sequence goes on from OU795044.1 coordinate 18,414,967, forward strand.
TGAAGTATAAGAATTGGTTATAAATACAGTGTTAAGCTGTATCCTTTAGTACGGCTCCGGTCCGGCTCCGGTACAGGAGCAGACATGGCACACGGCAGGTTGTGTTTCCTTATATGCGGTTTTTCAAGCGGAAGGACTCTCTATTCAACATGACATCGGCATTGTCAAGGCTCGTAGAAGAAGAATGAATGAAATGGGGTTTAACGTCCTACGCTTAAGCACCTAACCTGGGCGAATTGAAGACGGCATACGCCATGCAGTGTGCTATGAAGGGAAATTTTTGCCCGGGCAGCCGCGCTACGGCCTACTCTTATATCGAATTCCAACTGCCAAGGGATCTTTTACGTGCACTCCAATGTGTACACGAGACCTCGGTTTTTCGTCCCATCCGAACGACTAGGCAGCTGTCCTTGTCAGGCCCTCCATCTGCATCACTGACAAGGGGAAATCACGCCGGAAAATCGAGATGAACTTTCTCAGGCTATGCAGGGATCGAACACTCGACCTCCAGGCTAGCGAACCAGCGCCTTATCCACTTAGCCACCGTGATCCCCTCGTAGAAGAAGAACAAACATTGATAATACTGACTGCAGCATACATACGGCCCTGGTAAAGAGCCACCAACTAAAGCTGCATTTCCTTTAGAACGGATGCGGTCCGGTTACGGGTACGGAAAAAAACACTTTCATAGAATTTTAGTAAGCGTGTTTCCTTATGTGCGGTTACGGGCACGGCTCCGCATGCGTTTCTGTACTGAACGCTACATGGCCCGTTCCGAAAAACCGTACCGGACGCTGCATAGAGAATCGTATCCGTACCCGGACATAAGGAAACACTTTTACTAAAATTCTATGGAAGTGGTTTTTTTCCGTATCCGCAACCGGACCGGAGCCGTCCTAAAAGAAATGCAGCTTACATGGTCCGTTTCGAAAAACCGTACCGGGCGCCGCGCCGAATCATATCCGCACCCGGACATAAGGAAACACTCTTACTAAAATTCTATGGAAGTATTTTTTTCCGTATCCGCAACTGGACCGGGGCGGTACTAAAGGAAATGCAGCTTAATTCAGGGCTTTCATCCTAGGTCCCTGTTATTAGCTTAAATTTATTCAAATCAACCCAGACAACTGAACAAACTGTGATTAGAAATTAATATCATTACCATGGCAACTGTTTAGTCTCATAGTAATTATCTGTGTGCTATCGCGATCTACTACTGTCAATATACACAATTGACTTTACTGAGATTACTGATCATCCATAGAAAACATCTTTAGAAATTCGGCCGAATGACTGTGGACACACTAGGCGAATTTCGACGCCGATTGATTCGGCCGAACGATTCGGCCGAATCATTCGGCTAGTGTGTCCACCGCTTTAAAATTATATTAGGAATCTGTTATTAAACCTATTCCATCATGCGTTTAAACTTTGTGGGCGCATTACAATATAAAGGGAGATAACAACATTGAAACATTCTACTCGATTGGAAGTTGTCGAGCCAGAAATGGGGTTCAACGTAAACTTGATATAAACTAAGATATGTTTTCCATAATTCGATGAAATAGGGGGACCTGGAGAAACCCGAAGACATTCGGCTGGTGACCCTTATTACTTGTTATGGGCATGTTTGGTATCAACACCACGCCACGCAATGACACGCGTTATACCACTTGACCACTCAGAGGAGCCAATCAGGTATGAGCATTTCGAAACACGGGGTATAATATACTCTTGCATTATGTAATCTCCATGCCTTAACAACTTCATACAATTGCATTTCAGTTCGGAACATTACTGTCTTACAAGCGACTCCCCGAATTATTCCAGTTATCCCAGCGAGGTTATTTTATGACAAGACCTCTATATTAACGTGAAAATTGAATTTTGTTTTTAATACGTTTGCTTGAAAAAAGTTAGATGTGTATTTATTGGTGTAATTATTGGGGCGGGGAGGGGTTTAACGTGTGCGTTTCGATTTCCGACCTGTACCTCGTGCGTTTTTACCCCCGTTTTACTCCCACTGCTAAAAAACCTTACTCGCTAGCTAATTATCGACATAATATTAAACCATGTGTTAGTCCCGAAATGAAGTAGTTTGTGTCGAATGGACGTAAAATCCTATGTCCCGAATTAATAACGTTTCTGATTGGTTAATTTTTGGTTCTCTTCTCTTAAAAAAAACGGCAATGTTGTAAATTGATTATACAAAAATGGAAATTATATAAAGCTGTGTCTTACATAAAACATCCAGGTCGCTGTTCTTTCTCCAGAATTTCTATAGGCTTCATCCTCTGATATTGGTTGGCCATCTTGCGACTGATAAAAAAGATAAAAAAAAAATACGTATTCAACAATAAAAATCTAACACGGGTGATGATTGGTCTGTATAAAGTAATCATGTTGATCACCAAGGTCAGATGATGTTCAGGTCAATCTAAAGGACAATATTGGTGTCAATCATTATCACACAGGTGATAGAACTGGTTAAACAAGTTCCAAATTTTTACAATTTGGAGACAGGTGCCAAGTTTTGACAGGACTGCGTCGTTCCGCGACTCTTCATCAACTCTTAAATGTTAATTTACGTGCACGGGTGCACCTAGAGTTTTCGTCCTCCTTACTGCACCTCCTATTAAAAGTTTGTGTTCAATTATTAACCCCACTATTAAGAAACGGTCTGCTTACCAAACAGTCAAAGTGAGGGTAGTACATTCCACCTAAACCATAGTTAACAACCTACAAAAAGATAAACAACAATATAAACCTCAGAATGCCTCGTTCGGCATTTCTGTCCAAACGAGGTAAAAAAAAATGCCTCGTTGTCTGCAGTTCCAAAACGAGTTTTTGTTAAATTGCCCTTTTTTGGTTCGAGGTATTTTGTTCAGACCGAGGCTTGGTAAAAATGCCTCGTTTACTAAACGTGTTTTTTTTTTCAAGATAGTTATTAGCGCTATTTGCTATCAGTGAATTTGTAAAAATTAAAATTGATGTTATTTAATACGAAAAAAAACAAGTCCAAGAATACACGCCATAGGTGAAGGTGTAAAACTATTGAAGACACATAGCTACCTTGCCTTGATTAATTTAATGCCCAATCAGGTTTAGGTGTTAATTTACAACTGAGGTGTTGTGAAAGCTAAATTGGGGTTGTAAATTAATCATGGTAGCTGTGTGTTTTACACCTCCACCAAACTGATATCGCAGACAACAAATTAGTGTTTATCTGATCTAAATACAACAAATAATCCATTCTTATGAAAAAAAAAGATTTAATTTCAGATGGGAATAAATATTGCGAAAATAATTAATGGTATGGTGTGTATTCTTGTTTTGTCTATTTCTCTGATTACAATATCATAGTTTGAACTGGTGTTATTTTCGTATTAAATAACATCAATTTTAATTTGTACAAATTTGCTTACAGAAAATACCACTAATAACTATCTTGAAAAAAAACACGTTTAGTAAACGAGGCATTTTAGCCAGCCTCGTTCTGAACAAAATACCTAGTTCCAAAAAAACAGAGCAATTTAAAAAAAAACTCGTTTTGGAACTGCAGACAACGAGGCATTATTTTACCTCGTTTGGAAAAAAATTCCGAACGAGGCATTCTGGGGTGTATAGTGCAATAACGATAGTATTATACTTGAAACTTTCTTCGTTTAACTTTTTATGATTGAATCATATCTTATCTTAACTCACGGGAGCAAACGGTCTGTTTATGATCAATTACCTCCCCAATTACTACAGTTTGCGGGGTTCCACAAGGGTCGATCCTGGGTCCTCTCCTATTCCTGATTTTTATAAACGATCTCCAACTCAATAGATTTGTTTGCTGATGACAACACCCTGCATTGTTCACACAAAAATATTTTATCCATCGCTAATAATCTCCAAAATGATCTCTATTTGGTTGCTTAATGGTGTGAAAACAGTGGGATGGTAATCAATCCTTCGAAAACAAAATCAATGCTGGTTTCATCAAAACACGGGTACCAACAGATTTTCGGGGACCCAGAGATCGGTAAGGCCCTAAAATTAACTAAATTACATAACTTAGATATTCTACCAATCAATAGGTCCTAACCAGTTCCGGGGACCCCATCCCGCAATGTGATTGTTGACGTTAAACACCATTTCTATCTCCCTTTCTCTCTCCCCCTCTCTCTCTCTCTCTCTCTCCCTCTGTTAACCTCCCGTTGCGGTATAAAAAAGGCATATAGTTACCTGATATGGTTCAGCATGAGTATCTTGGTTTCTATGTAATGTGCTTAATCCGGTTAACATCTCAATTCGTCTAGATAATTTATCTGCTACCGATTCAGAATCATAAACCCACGCACTTTTTAAGGTGACAAAAAAATATGAAAGATTTGATAAATTTAACTGCACATATTTTATTTGAATTTAAATATATATAAAAAGTAAAAAAAAAAGAAAAAAAGTTCGTTGGGGGCGAGCCTCGGGCCTTTTCTATTTTTAAATGGTTTCATTTTTAAAAAGTAACGAGATGACTTTATTTAACCAGGAATTATTAATCTTGTTTTTCTTGAGGCAGCGCTCTGATCTTTGCTAAATCAAGTACTTTCAACATTAGTAACTTGACATTAGTATATCCTGGACAATTGATAATCGATTAATGTTATTTAATGTTGGATGATACCACAATTCCATGTGTGTTTTTTGGTGAAATAAAAAAAGAATATAATATGAACCTACTTGTTACTGATCCTGACATCGGTTTCTTTTGATGAATGAGGTGTTGTTTCTAAAACAGTTTTAGAATCAGGTGTTGTTTCTAAAACAGTTGATCGTCTCATCTATGTATAAAAATACAGATTTGATAACTTGTACACAAAACAATAATATTAACGAATAATTAATAAGGATATAATCAAATAGTTACTACAATTGTATAGAAAATAATAAAATTTTGAGTTAAGCCTATATTATTATAGACTCGGGACTGTAATAATTTGAATCAATATTTGTTGTGTATTTCTTGCCGTGTCTGTATAGTCTGTCTTGTCCGCGGATTTATCTTTTTGGCTTGTTGGTTTTGTTTTGTGTGTAGTGCGGTTCCCCTACATTTATTAAAATATATTAAACAAAGAATTGCATAGTTAAAATCAAGATTCGAGATATACTACGAAGGGCTGCAATTCCGATAGATAACGTGCAATCTAATTTAAATATAGATCTATAATATTTCGTTTGGTTTTTTTTATACTTTCGATGGTCTACAGCTGATAGATCTAACAAGTTCACGTTCTATGATGTCAGATACCAAGTAAGAGACATTTGGCCAGATAACGTCAGTCATTCGATTAACCAATTAGCGACTGTCATGCTTTTTAAAATCTACTTTTGTTGGTAATGTCTATCCACAGTTCCGCGCAAAAAAGGGTCAAACGCTCGATTCGATAGACTTTCGATGGACATTTGGCCCGATAACATCAGTCATTCGATGCTTTTAAAAATCTACTTTTGCTGGTAATGTCTACCCACAGTTCCGCGCAAATAAAAGAAAAGGTCAAACGCTCGATTCGACAGACCATTTGATTGACTGACCCCACATTTCAAGCAGAACACGAGTTAAATAACAAGTCTTCCAGATCCAAGTGTAGTAAAGGCAAGTAAAAACGAAATTTTGAGCTATAAAAAACGAAACGAAATAAGATCTGTGTTTTAATCAGATTGGGTCAACATATTGCCGAACAAATCCAAATTAAAAATTTAGTTGCGAGTTGATGTAAAGCTGACAAACTATAAAAAACGAAACGAAATTGAATCTGTGTTTTAATCAGATTGTATGACGTGAGCTCTGTTGATAAATAGAACAATTGACGAAATCTTGACAAAAGTAAAATCACGCATCGTTACTTTAATGTCTATTCAGAAAATGTTATTCTTATGTTGAATTGGGTCTCTTTTCTCTAAATTATGGGATTAAATGGTTATTATACATTCTAGACATAGTTCATTGTTGTGAAATAGTAGAACTACCGATGCATTGATCATTGCTTTATTAAAACATGCATGTACAATTCTTAACGAAAACCTGCAGAGAGACATTACGTCAAGTAGTTTTGATATGTGTGTTCGAATTCAACAGACACTTAGCATTTCTTGGTCAATTTGTTTTTAATAGAAGGCGGAGAGAGAGTGTGTCTACGTCAAAATTGACTCGAAGAGTTCAAAAGTGATATAGACGGTGTGAACTGAAAAAAATCAGAATAATCGTGTGTATGGGGGTGGTGGGGTGGGATCGACTGGTCTAACGGATGCGGTTTTTCACTGTGTCAAGTCAAGTGGTTTCGAGCCAAACCTATAGTAGTTTTTCTCTGGTTTTCTTTTTTGTGTTTTCAAAGACAAAAAGCCCAAGACCGTGTAGGATATGATGATATGTCCCTTTAATTAATCCGCTAGCACAATAACTCAATAACAACAGCAGAAATCAAATATCACGGTAAATTATTAAAAATTGGATATGGATTTTTCATGCATAGGTTTATACTATAACTTTGCATGAAGTTCAATCAGCACTTATTGTTCCTAGTGCGGATTTATAATACAAAGCCGATGAATGACATGCATTTTAACGTCCTACTTATTCGCTGCATCCGGACTTACGCCAACTAGTATGCTAAAAGGGACAGTACTTAAATTCCAACTGCCAAGGGGCTCTGTTCTGTCGGGGGACAGATGGTCGAATGGTTAGTCACCTGCTGTGTAATCGATTACCCGGCTGTATGTGACAAGGAGAATGGTTGCCTGTCCAACCTCATGGGCTTTCTCCGGGTCCTCCGGTTTCCTCCCACTGCTAAAGACCCCTACGTGCAAGCGAATTATTTAAATAAAAATTCAACCATGTTATAATCCCGAAAGGATCTAGTTTGTGTCGAGTGGATGTAAACCCCATGTCTCTCTGTTCTGTTACACTGACAAGGGAAACTACGGAAACCTTATAGGCCTAACCTCCTGGTAAGTGACCAGCATCTCACTCACCGAGTCACCGTGGCCCCTTTCTATATCCGTTGTAACAAAACGACGGCTAATGCAGTCAATGTTACAGATGTGAGAGAGAAAGGAATGGGGTTTATCGTCCACTCGACACAAACTAGGTAATTTGGGGATTAACATAATATTATGGTTTAATTTTTTTTTCAATAATTCGCTTGCGCGTGGGGTTCTTTAGCAGTGGGAGGAAACCGAATGGTACAGATTTTACAGGACAATAATATTGACTGATACACAAAAACAACTCACCGACGCTTGGGCAATCTTTTGAAATTGTACTATTTCACTATCACTTATGACGTCATGGAACACTAAAATGGCTGGATCAGAGTTGACTTCTTCCTCTTTTGCAAATATAAATGGTATCCGAGTTTTGCGGAATCTACATGACAACTGGGAAAACTCTTCTGGTGTCTGTAAAAACATAAATAGATTTCAGTTTTAAAAAATTTACAAAAGATAGGATTCCCAAAATAGCCTTTGAGTTTTGATTTTAAGCAATTTGATTTGTTAATATTTTGCGACACGATAATTAAGCTAAAGTGGTGAAGCTCTGTGTGGTGTTTCATTACATCAACACTAGTATCATATTTTTGCCTAACCAAAGAGCTTCGGGGATATTAAATATACTAAATCAAAAGCACCGCTATGAAAAATGGTATGTAGATCTGAGATTTATATGCTCTACATCAAATCATAGCAAAGTTCCAAAAGTTTCAGACTGGTCCGCCACGCACACGACCCCACGAAAAAGGCTCTAAGATTCCAGTTGGGGTCGAGTCCTTGAGGTTGGGGAACCTCGAAAGTATTGTTTCTAAATAATGTGGCGGACAGACAGATGTACAACTGCTTAATCCAAAGAGAAAATTAATGCCAACCATCGACCGAAGTTATGACATCCACATAAATAGCGTCTACTCTAAGTTCAAGATATCCACATAAACATTATCTACGCCGCGTTTATTCATTCTACCTCGATTAGAGACAGTTATTGTGTTCCAAGATGTCCGAGGGACAGATAGACGGACGAGCGGACGGAAGGCTAACTCATATATAGAAGCAGTGTTACGCGCAATACATAAATCATATACATACCTTTATTTCTCCTCGGCATAATTCGGCATAGTTCGGGGTGAATATCGGGGAATCATGTGTTAGATTGTTTATTTCAAGGATGGTTACCAAGGGTCGTAAATGTTTTACATAATCGGTTATGACATCATTGTATATCGCCATATCTCGTTTGACGCCACCGTTTTTTGGATCTTTAAGAGAAAAGTGGATAAATGGCAGTTTAAACTACTAACAAATAAATAGATACGAAGAAAATAACAAAAGAAGCCTTATGCCCGTCTTTGTCTGCGCGCAGGAAATTCGGGGTTCTGTCCCTTTGTTGGGCGAGGGCGTTACTTTACAGCGTGACCTCCCATATTCAGCGGTGAAAGGATAACGTCTGGCGTTCGGGTGGGACGAAAAACCGCCGTCTTAATAATTCAAAATAAGAGCATGCCATAACGACGCTGCCATTTCCATCATAGCCCATTGCATGGCGAATGTCCGTCTTTATTAGCCCGACGGGGACTGTACAGTAGGACGTTAAACCCTATGCCACGAGAACATACATAAGATTACCAACTACTTGTTCCAAAAAGGACAAGTTGTGGTGTAAATTTTACACCAGTTTTTTTTTATGGCAGCCCCACCGATTTTTAACATGGCTTGCAATTCGATTTATACGCCAAGCCTACACAATTCTGCATCAATCTGAGAATGTGTTTCAAGTTTCTGCTTGACTTGGTCTTTGATAGCTAGGGGCTGCTTGTGCTAAGCTGTAGATCATTATAATGGCACTTGTGAATATTGACAACACGAATATGGCGGTGGTAACAAATGATCTGGGACGGACGACATGTGTTATTGAAATATGATACCTTAATGTTCACTAATGGCCTATTATTACAAAATATAATTTGTGGTATATTGCTAACAGCACGGGAACTAGATAATGTGTACATTACAAAATCATTATTATTGTTAAATTCATTTAAAGGGAACGGACTATTGTTGATATCAATGTCCTGTTACCTATATATTAATCCGTGCATGAAGGAATGATACGTTTAAAACATCAAGTTTTCAGATTTAGATGATAGATATATTTAGAGTTATAGTTATTAACTTGTGAGTCAAGATATCACAGCATAGTGATCTGCCGGAAGCATGAGGGAATCTTAAATCGTGCTCAGCAGGGGATGGGGTGCTGAGATCGGTCAAAAGACTAATAGCATACTCCTAGAACTAATACCACTTATAACTGCTGTAAAAGAGGGAAAATTCTTGTTCTAAATTATAATTGGTAAAAAGTCCGATTATCAACCAATCACTTACTGCGTTACAAAGGCATTAACCTTAAAACAGGGCGTCAAATTGGAACAAATATGTTTACATAGTGGTACGTCATGACTCACGATTTTATTATGCCCAATTAACCAGTGCATAACAGAATATTGCAGTAAAACTAATTGCTAAACAACCGAGGCTATCAACATTGACAGAAAGTAAACAATACTGTATGGAGAAGAACATACTGTCATCAGAACCAATTCTTTATCATTTTATTTTATAGAACTATGCCATTGCGCAACTTGTTCAAAAGGGACCCTCTAAAGACACTTGGCTTTCGAGTCCCTAGACACAGTCGATTTAAACACTGACTTGGTACTTATTTTCACATCCGCCATAAACAAGTATGCTTACTTTCACCTGGCCAACCACGACCTTAATGGGGGAACATGACGTTTTTGAGGTCATGGGAAGAACTGAATAAATGAAATGGGGTTTAACGTCCTACTTTTCTGCATCCAATGGGTATTAAAGACGGTCGGGGGAACAACCCCATGTTGACCTTGGCAATGCGTCATATTTTCCGTAGTATACACAAAGGAACTATATCGACCTCATTTTTCCCGGAAGTAGTAATAAGATCCTAGCGTTAAATTTGGGATGATGGAGATTGCCCCATGTTGACCTTGCCAATGCGTCATATTTTTCCATAGTATACCAAAAGGAACTATATCGACCGAAGTTTTCCAGATGTAGTAATAAGATCCCAGCGTCAAAATTGGGATGATAGAGAATGCCGTAGACTACCGATTGTCAAGTACTAAATTCAGGTACCGAGAAAATAGAATGAGAACTATACCTATATGTAAAGCTGTTTTCATCATATCTAGTGCCAGGTGTGGGGCATTGTACTGAAAAAAAAACCAATAAATATATAAATGTACAACTGCTAAGTGGAGTTTTTTTGGTATCTGTACGATAAGCGAGCCGACGTCTTTATCAGTGAGTTATCATGGCGCCATATATCACGGGAAAAAAGCAATAAAATTATTCAGCAAAAGCCATATTACGGGGCGATTCCCACATGCATTAATCTAATTTTTGGTGACAAATATAGAACTGGTTTACTTATCAGTATTATAAGGAGGTTTTGGGTATTATCCTGGTGTTGACCCAGAAAGTTCCCCAAGAATTCCAACGTACATGTATTTGACGAGAACAAACAAGAATCCAAATAAGATTACAAAAATACCATAAGGAACCGTTTACTTAGACCTAGAAATGATAATTCTGTTATTGATTGATTGGTAGACTGAAAACTTAGCCCCAGAAATGAGAATTCTGCTATTGATTGATTGGTAGACTGATTACTTAGCCCTAGAAATGATAATTCTGCTATTGATTGATTGGTAGACTGAAAACTTAGCCCTAGAAATGAGAATTCTGCTATTTATTGATTGGTAGACTGATTACTTAGACCTAGAAATGATAATTCTGCTATTGATTGATTGTTAGACTGATAACTTAGCCCTAGAAATGAGAATTCTGCTATTGGATGATTCGTAGACTGTTTACTTAGACCTAGAAATGATATATTGGATGATTGGTAGTCTGATTACTTAGCCCTACAAATTATAATTCTGTGATTGGATGATTGGTAGACTGATTTCTTAGCCCTAGAAATGATAATTCTGCTATTGATTGATTGGTAGACTGGTTACTTAGGCCTACAAATTATTGGATGATTGGTAGACTGATTACTTAGCCCTAGAAATGATAATTCTGCTATTGATTGATTGGTAGACTGATTACTTACAACTAGAAATGATAAATCTGTTATTGTAGGATTGGTAGACCGATTACTTAGCCCTAGAAATGAACATTCTTTTGATGATATTCACGAACGCTATATAAAATCTTATCATGTTACAAATTCAAGTGTACATAAACTGAGCCAGCTGTGAAAAGTCAATAATTTCAAAGAATTGTGTAACCTTGGTATATTTTTACATTTATCTTTTACAAAAAGATCTTGTTATTTACAGAATTGGATAACCGGCTTCATTTAGCCCACATTGTTCATCTCGCTCCATTGTACAGCTGTAATAATTTGTATAATGTGAATAATCTTGTAAATAATTGTTTAATTTGTATCTGATGGGTCGTGTGACTCAAAGAATAAACAACTTTGAATTTTGACTACTTGGTCAAATAGCGATGATAATCATGTTATCTTTTATAGCCTACTGTATGATTTAATGTAATAATAAATTAGGGTAAAGAATACAAAAAGAATAGGGACCTACACAATCTTTATTACCAATGACACTGCATATCAATGATCAATCAATGTAATCCAATTATGACTAAAAATGTAATGCATGTATTATTTTTATAAAAAAAAATTTAATTTGTTTTAAATGTCTTGTTCCGTGTTGCTGTTGGCTCTTCTTTTTCTTTTCATGTAACGTTTATCTGGGGCGCGTCATAAGCACGAAAAACTAACTTTAAATATATGGAATTTTGGGACGAACAGTTTATCATATGTAAACAATCCAATGGTCCAGCTATGTGTTTTTTTACTGCGAAAACTACGCTTTCCCACATACCGCAAGCGGATTCTTTTTCCCTGCCAATTTTTTTCAATCTGCCCTGTCTTTTAGCGACAGCGATTGTGTAAGTGTACTTTCAATTGACTTTTAATATGCAGGGACTTTTTATTTTGTGTTTTAACCAATTTTAAGGAGACTTATTATACACGGACGTTTGTTTTGTATGTTTTTACCAATTTTCAACCCATTAACTGTAAATAATTTAATTAAATCAACCTGTCCATAATATCATATTTAAAGCGAGAATTTCATATCTTCTAAGAAAGTCAAAACATAAGTATTTCTAAGTCTTTTTTTCGATAGGTTATCAACTCACTATTATACGATCATTGGCATTATTGCCCATCCTTAAAAATCATTGACCCTGGAAATAATACAATTTACCTCCCTTGTTTGCATATTCCCTCCGTGGCATAGCTATGTTTAAACGTTTGAATTTGAAGTTGAAAATGATATTTCCAGCTGGCAATACTGAATTATAGGATTAATAGGGTTATGCTATAACAAGGTAAGACTGTTTATGGATACCATGGTGAGGGACATTTTACCCGGACAGGGGCGAGAATAAAACGAGTAAAGTACTTACTTTTATAAAAATATCAGCCAATGATCTGTAGGCACGAATAACCAGCTCATTATTTTGGGGGTCCTTTGAAAGAACAGCAATAGATTCTGTTAACCAGCGTATTGCCTCTGCCTGATTATCAAACTGTGTTGCCGTTTGGCCTATGGTGAGTAAATCGTTACCACTGAGACCACGTGTTTGACTGGTGGGAAGACGTCCATGACGAATATCTTCAATATCTAGATTGTATATATATCGTAATCTTACTAAGGCCATACTAGCACCACGAAGATCAAATTGTTTGGGCCAAGAAGACATCTGCTGGGTGTTGTTAAATACTGAATTCATAAAATCTGAAAATAGAATAAAATACAATGAATATACAATGTTTCCTTGTTCACGCTAAAGCAAATGCGAGGAAGAAGTCTGTTAAATTGTCCATTGAAATATTTTAAGGTCGTGTAAATGCTCAAGTACTATAAAACATACACAAACACGAGGAACAACCTGTAAGGGCAGCTTATGGGATTTCGTGATGTAGGTGTGCATTTCGTTGACAGGCAACCCCAACTTTTAAAATCTTATAAGATGTTGAAGGATGAGTACAGTGTCCCCTGTTGTTATTCTTGGAAAATAGTTACAGACGAACTATCACTTTAACATAGTTTGAATTCGATAAAAAAGACTCCCTATACTCTGACATTCAGCTACAAAGCCTTTCTGTCAGAAACATTACGAAGGAATGAAATGGGGTTTAAAGTCCCCCTTTTTTGCACCAACTGGGAGAATGAATACGAGCATGTGTCACACAATGTGCTATCAGGAGAAATTTTTCAGAACAGCAATTAAATTGCAACTGTCAATTATATGCATAGGTGTACGGGACCGAACTTGTTTGGGGGGGGGGGCAGCATATTTTCCCGACAAATTTAATGTATATCTTTAGAGTCCTCGGGCGGCGAAGCCGTCCGCCTGCGAGCGCCGCAGGTGCGAAGCACTCGACGGGGGGGAGGCCTCCCCCAGAAAACTTTGAAAACCAGACGGCCGTAGACGCGTTTTCCAGGCATTTCGAATACTTTCTAGTAATTTGGAGTGGGTAGTAAATTATGTCAGTTGCGGCATAAAAACTAGTGAAAAATCATCTTTAGAATACAAACTCTATTACTACGAAAGCATGAACAAGTCTAGCGCGAAGGGTTTGGGGGGCCTCCCTCAGAAAATTTTGAAAACCAGGCGGCCGTAGACGCGTTTTCCAGGCATTTCGAATACTTTCTAGTAATTTGGAGTGGGTAGTAAATTATGTCAGTTGCGGCATAAAAACTAGTGAAAAATCATCTTTAGAATACAAACTCTATTACTACGAAAACATGAACAAGTCGAACGATTTACTTTTGCCACATTTTTCATTTTATGAGACTCAGATGTATAGAAGACTTGTATATACTTTATCTACTTTTAATATATGAATGAACAGTTTAAAAGAGTTCAAATTTACAATCTATATACATGTATATTTCGTATTACGATTTACTTTTGCCACGTGTTTCATTATGTGACGGTTCACATCTTTTATCCATATCTAAGACAGATAGATCTAGAATAGAACACTTTTTGAACTTGTAAAATTTATATACTTTTAATATGTAAATGACCATTTCAGTTCAAGTTTATTTACATTTAATATTATTATACCAAAAGAAGAACAAGTCAAACGATTATCGGTAGATGCGCTATCAGTAGAATCGTTATCCGGATGTTGCTGTTTCGTAGCAGAAAATAATGAGGATAACGATTTCTAATTACTCTCTCATATCCTAGTGAATTTAATGTCAGATGTGTTGTGACCATGCGTTCTCTTGCAATGCATTTTAAAGTGTCCTTTGTCCATTATCTGTTGGCAGGACGTACATTGTATTTTGTCGCCATGATCTTTCCTTCGGTCATTTGACTGTGACTCCATAGTAGATACGTTTCCTTCAATTTTCACGGCAGTACTGCAGAAAATTTTCAAATCTTCAATACTGATTTTAGTACTGCTAAAGCATTAGTAATCTTCTATATGCTAGCAGTATTTAAATCAGTACTGAAAAAAGTTTTTATTTTTATTTTATCGAATTGATTAAATATCAGCAATAGAAAGTGTAACTCATATCATTGGAGTTATATAAGCGGTGCGTCCGTCTGACAACAAATTAAATATGGACTTTACTTCGATTCAACCCCAACAGTTTTGACAACAAACAGTTTTACAAACTTTGACAGTTTTCTCACCAAGTGTCCCTTGATTGTATAAACACGGTACCGCACACAACTAACTTGACACAAAACGCAACAAAGTCATAGAACATTGAAAATGTACGGAAGACCATTAGGGTCAATCAAATGAAAAAAAATATATTCTGACTATCTTGTAATTACAAGATAGCTATCTTGTTATTACAAGATAGGCTATATTAGACTATCTTGTTATTACAAGATAGGTATCTTGTTATTACAAGATAGTGACGTCACAGTAAAGTCATGACGTTGTAGAGACATAACGTCGCAATTTTTGGACTCGCTGGTACCGACTTCCTATATGTCCCCAATACATTTATGGTATCTAAATCCAATAGTTTTAGAGATATTCGCAATTTCTGATCGACAGCCGCCATCTTCGATTTTGTCACGCCCCCTGTCCTTATTTTGACTCCGATTTTGGTAAACTTTTTATTTCCTTACCTAGGACATCATAACGAGCCAAAAGAAAACAAAAAACCTTTTGTTGCAATTTGTTCTACGTAAGACATCATTTAGCCGTCGTTTGACCCGGCTAGTACTCAAGAACTGAGAAAGGCAATGTGTACGTGCTAGTTTAATTCAGATGGCGTACGTGTTCTTCATTGACTAGCCTGCTTTCTTTACGCTTCCATATTATTTAAAATATTCAAAACCCGACAAACGGCGCGACGCTTCCCGACAAACTGAGCATTCATTCCCGACAAGACCATAGCCTTCCCCGACAAGGCCATTCCCCCACCCCACCTCATTTTCAAAAACTCCTCGAATAATGACCGATCTCACAACTCTGAGCTCTTTTTAGATTTCTATTTTTTTTTCATGAAAATATTTGGGGGGGTCAGCCCTCCCCCCCCCCCCCGCCTCGTTCGCCAATGATGTGCACACCAAGATGGGGCTTCGGGTTTTTTTATCCCATCAGAACGACTACATGCTGGTCTTTGTCAGGCGCTTCATCATGCGTCACTGACAAAGGGTAACGGTTTAGTACCAACCGATATATTTCAGTTAAGCACTTTACCATTTATACACTGGGGATATCATTGAATGACATAATATGCGTACTTACATGGAAGAGATTTATTATTATATGTCGGATAATGTAGGTATTGGCTCAGTTTTTCACCCCATATATGAACGGTTCTATATAATAACTGGAAACTGTTTATAGGATTTTCAACATAATGACTGTCTTTTAAACCCTTTTTATTCTCTTCTCGCATTTTCTCAACAAACCTGTTAAAAAAAAAAGGTAATTAAAATGAACTTTAAAATAAGGATGAAAAAGTATATCAAGTACGAGTGTTAATTAATATAATGTTGAAAAGTATTCTAGAAATTAATTAAACTTATCAAGAACAGTTCTTTTTGCATTAATTATCAGACAGATGGATAGATAGTTAGATAGTAAAGTATAGCGATATTTTTTAATTTATATTGGTAATAAACCTGGATATAAACGTAGTATATACTTTCATCAAATTATTCCCGTTTAACAGATGTTTCATTATCAGAACTACAAATATTTTATTGTTTTGTAGTTTTGATAATAAAACGTTTTTTTAAAACGTGAATTATTTGGTGAAAGTATAATGCGTTTATATTTATGTTTATTTCTAGTTCTATTATGGCTTAATGGAACTGGAACCAACGTTAATTGGCTTACAGTTTCATGCTACACATTTTAATATGTAAATAAAGCGGGTTTTTTCGTCATTTTTGGTGAAAATTGTTATTTTTGGACAGAATGGAGATTGTTTACTACTAAAAGAGTTGAGTGCCACCCCCTCTCCCTATCTGCACCATGTCCGCGTGTTTGTCTTTTGAGTTTCTAGGTCAGTATCATGCATGGTGAGCGTATAAGTTTTTTTTAGCGATGAGCGAAAACTGAAAAATTTGTTGAACACTCGGATAAAGGACTTAATGTCGCATACATACGTGGGGGTCGAACTCACGACATAGACTTTGGCATTAATTAGGAAGTATATACAGCGTACACCTATATAAAACAATTTAAAACTTGTTGTTGAAAAGATATTAACACGGGCCGATAAATAATTAATTTGAGAGAGAGAGAGAGAGAGAGAGAGAGAGAGAGTGGTGGGGTTTAACGTCCACTTTATGCAAACTAGATCATTTCGGGACTAACAAATGGTTTTAATTTTATTTCAATAATTCTCAGGGCGCGCACGCTAACAATCCAGTCATCCAGGGCGCGCACGCTAACAATCCAGTCATCCAACCCCCTTTTTTATCTAAAAACCGGAAGAGTATGAGATATGATTCATCTTAACCAAGGCAAGGTTACATGGGGACTAACACATCGTGTGTTTTTATTTCAATACACCGGATAAACCCACGACATTACCAAGGCAAGGTTACATCGTGACTAACACATCGTTGTGTTTTTATTTTAATAAACCGGATAAACCCACGACGTTAAACAGGTGACATTACACCTTGTTAATTAAGTCTAAGATCGAAACAGTATACTTTACTCAATGATGTAAATAGTACACGTTTAACCAGTCACCCCACCCCGCCATCTTATATCACTGTCACATAATTGATCATCGGATTATTTATTATCTTGACCTCCTTCTCAAAGTACATGTTAGGACTACCTGATTCATACTTTATGGCCAAAATGTCATATTTTCTAGAATATAAAATGACTAAAATTTGGATTTTTTCTTTGTTAAAGTTTTGTGAAACAGGCCCCAGGTCATATTTATACTCATTCGCATAATATAAAGAAAGATTTTCTATTTATAACTCAATTTTACACGAAAAATATAAGCTATTATAGTTTCGAGACTATAAGCTATTATAGTTTCGAGGATTTTTCATTGGATTTGCAGAAAAAATAAGGAAACCGGGTCATCACTAACTTTTATTTATAACTCAATTTTACACGAAAAATATAGAGGAAAACATCAGCTATAGTTTCGAGGATTTTTCAATGGATTTGCAGGAAAAATAGGGAAACCGGGTTATCACAAGTAATTTGTAATCAAAGTTAAATCATTAATCCTAATTTTAATTAAAAGTTTACGTATTTGATTAATTTTGTGCGCCTAAGCCCTGAACGTGTTCTCCTATATTCTTCATTATAATTTATCAATCCTAAGATTACGTATTTATTTAATAATTAAATTTGCACTCCTTGCTTCTAATATTCCTGATTATCATTTATTGATTTTAATTTTAAGTAAAAGTAAAGGTTTTGTTCTAAATGAATAAATCTAATTTTACTTACTCTTTCAGTTCGTTGATTGCATAGTTTTCTTTTTGGTCTTTTAAAAATCTGTCAAAAGTGGCAATCAAGGCATGTTCTTTGGCGGGAAGTTCGCGTAATTTACAAATAGCAGAAAACATTTCACCAAAACACAGGTGAAAATCCACAATCCAGCAAACGACAGCGAAACATACGTAGTCATGCTTTGGAATTAGGCTAATCTTCATTGGTCTTCTAATATGTCCTCAACTGCATTGGAGTTCGACAGCGCATATGTTGCTCCTCTCTAGGTTTAACGTGTTAGTAGCCTATGTAGAGAAAGTTATGATATACGCTACAGATATACTATGTCTGTTTTCGCGCCATCTGGATACAAGCAGACGACGGTGATCTGTTTTACGTATTTGACACATGTTGTACACCATTGTATATAATATGACCCTGGAATATATATATATAAAAGATACATCATTATATACTTATATAATAATTAGTTAGTATGGGATGGTACAAGTGTGATAATCACCAATATTAAAATAGCGTTAATTTAACAGTATTTCTGATTATCACATATATTATATAAGAAACAGGTTTTTTGCACCAAACTGATAACATGATCGGAGTTATTGCGCTACAAAAAAACAATCAAAGGAATCAAACGAGAATGTCTGTTTAAAAACCAGAACGATATTTTGTATGTTTAACCAATTGGACATCACCACAGGGCACAGTCATTAGATGTGTGTTACCATTGATAATATATCTTTAAATGTAAACTTGTATAACGTAAAAAAAAACAGTATTATTATTATTTTTTTATATTCTACAGTCACGTATTTATTACGAATAGGTATTTTAAATGACAAAGTGGGAGACGGCAAATTTGCTGAGACATTATTCTACTGTACATTTTCAGTCGAAAGGGCTTTATTGAAATTTGCATATTTAAGTATTATAACTTCTGTTCTAATAATAAACAACGAAACACTATAGTAATTAGAATTGATTAAGTTGTTGGGGATTAACCACTTTACGTGATCGAAGTGAGCCAACTAGTATAGGTTTGTTAATAGAGAGAGAGAGAGAGAGAGAGATGGGGTTAAACGCCCACTCGACACAAACTAGGTCATTTCGGGACTAACATACCGTTTATTTCAATAATTCGCTTGAGAATAGGGGTCTTTAGCAGTGGGAAAAAACGGAGAAAACCTACGAGGTTGGACAGGTGACCCTACCCCTTGTCACGTACAACCGGGGTTCGAAACCACGCCAGTTGACTCAATGACAGGCTATAAACTTATTAGATATCTGACCAGTTGTTCTCGTGTTTAATTCTCACCCCCGACCCCGGCCCCCATCCCGCCCTCCGTAATAGTTTAAAGAAATGGTTATTAGACAAGATGGAATGGCGGTCAAAGTTTCCTCGACACTCTGATTTGTATGCCAACGTGTGTAATACAACGGAAAACAGCAGTGTTTTACGACTGCAACGTGTTCGATCTGTGCACCACCCCTGAGTTTGAGGGCGACGATAGGACATGAAAGAAAACATCAGTTGATCGGATATGACCACTTAAATTTGAAAAAATAGAAGGTCAATCAATGACCTGAGTTGTCAGTTACAAACAACTCAGTGGCCGGAAGCAGAAGACACGTTCTTAGTAGACTAATATCGACTTTACTCGACTACAACAAGCACATACGAGTTAATCTTACAAACTATCTTCTAACAACATGTTGTTATCCACACTGTTTCCTTGTACGCTATACAACCATTAAATCAAAACTTGAACACTATATATTTGGTCATTTTGAGACGATCATATGGTAATTTTATTTACTATGGCCGCTGCCCCCGTTCTTCCGGCGAACCTGAAGAAACGATTCTTACATGTAGTGCACTGACAAATAGTGGCTTCACAACTTATGTTTGACGTCAATTTTCCCTTTTCATTTCGCCACCAATGTCTTATTAGTTAACAGTGACAGCGATTTACAGAAATATATTTCATCATCGAGTCCACCTTTCGAATCAGGATCTTGGTTTCAATCCATATTACGGCCCCCATGAGCAAGTATCCAAAGGATACTTTTAGGTTCATCATGTAATACAGGTATTGTAAGGACGCCAAATAAATACCTGTACCGTCCTTATGGGGTTTAGCGTCCGTTTCCACCGAAAGTTATGTCGCAGACAACACTGGCAAGGCTCGTCCGGGATTCGAACCCGTGTTGCAATTTCTGATCTTGTTTCCATTTCCCTAAATTCATTTAGCGAAAAGATAAAACAAAGACAGAAAAAGTGAATATTATGGAAATATGAAGGCGGTTGTGAAATTTAATCTGGAAGCCAAGAGGAGTTATATATGGGCCAGGTTAAACTAGCATAGGTCCTCGCACCAACAGTTTAAAAGCCGGCATAGTCTGGTCATTATCCGTTCAACACACAAATGCAATTTGTATGCCAGTATGACTCAAATATAGATCTATTTTTTGCACAACAATCACATCATAAATTATTTTTAGGGACCCCTGTTAACACCGGACAGGTTTTTTTTCGCGGGAACGTCTTCAGAAATGAGGGCACTTTTTCAAAAGGAATTGTCATCGGATTCGAGGGTTATCAACCATTTCCGTTTTCTTGTTTTTACATTCGCGAGGGCAGGGTGGGCGGTTGTACGCCACTTACTCAGTAATAAGAGACTAGAGGGACGAGACTAGACAGATGGCACCAAATCAAACGGCATATGTGGACTAGAGTTACCAGACGCTAGAAATGTGCACTTAATTGAGACAGCATGGCTTTTTTCGCCGAACATAACTGATTTGAAATTGGAGTAAAAACGGAAACCATTGCATGTAAATCAGTTTATATACATTCATATTACAGTATATGCGTTGCGACCCACTTTTGTCAATTTCTAGGTCCCAAATGTTAGCCATTAACTAACCCAATTGTTGCTAAAATAAACATTGCATGTAAATCAGTTTATATACATTCATATTACAGTAATGAAAGATAACTTTAACTGTTTGAATTTTAGATCAGCCGCAACACAAAGGAGTTTTCTAAATTTACCCGAAATTACAATCGAGTTGCAAAGTTCAAGGTTCGACCAATGTCAAGGTTGGGGGAAATCCTGGCTGACCAGCAAAGAGTTTCTTTCTGCTTCATTTGCCTCTTTTTGTTTTTCCGTGAGTTTCTCAATTGAAAAATAACGTTCAACGGCTCTAAACGTGTCTATTTCCTTTCTGTGGGGGCTGCCATATTTGTTTACAGTGTGTTATGTGCCAAGACCTCTGATTGGACAATGCCAATTAGTAACGTGTAAACACAACGAGCGCAAAAGTTCGGGAATTGCCTAGTAATGAAGCAACGGTTAGATGTTGTAAAACTCGCGGCCGATGCTTCAGGAACATGTCTTCACCTTTACATTACGTTTGATATAATGCCACGGACTTGTTGAATACCAATTGCCAAGAGTTATTCCACGCAAAAACTAATGTCAGTATCTACAAAATTAAGTCCATGAAAACGATAAGTAGCCTTTCCCGTTTCAGCTCCACACACTGCTCGAAGCCAGCGGGGGCTACCCACTACAAATGCAAAATGCGAACCCAAACTTGAAAAATTCTTACAATTCATGATTCCTACTCTAAGGTCTTAAAATTGCATATTAGCTGGGATATCAGTGTTTGATTTAACATAACAAAGGCATGGAAAATTATTAATTTCTTGTCGACATCTTACGTATGCCATTGAAAATTATCGCAGGTGAAAATTTTCTCTTTGGAAAATATACTACATGTATTCAAAAAAAGTAGGGGATAATTGATTTTGGGGGCATAATACTAAAATATGCAAATGACTACGAAAAAAGTCACTATAGAACAGAAGAAACATTTCCAGTTACATGTGACGCCCAAACGCACCAATAGCTACCAAATGGAATGCAGGTGATGCTTGGGATCATCATGGGGGTCCAACCCAAGATTTGCACGACTCTGACTTTGAATGTTACAGTCATTGTGGCATTGAATTCCAGGGTGGAAACATCAGTTTAATACACCAATCACCCTTTCTAGAAAAAATGGCGTCTCGATGTGCATCGTGGGAGGCCCTCAGTAAATTGAAAGGAAGCTGCCATTGCTTTGCATGGGTTTTCTCTGACCAACTTTCGAAAAACGCCGATTTTACGTTAAGTTTAAGGATAAGGGATATTCCATACGATGTGATAGAGACCTGGAAGGTCCATGCACTTAAATAATACCTGAGAAAGCGAAATCTTAAGTGTGCAGGCCGCAAAAAGGAGTTAGTAGCTAAAGTGACAGCGATCAGCCGATTGATACGAAGGTAAAGTTTCAACAGCTGTTTGGTTTGAAGTTTTCATTTTACCTTTATGCGATCTGTATACTTCAGAATGTGCTTTCTGGGGTATTCTTTACGTGCGTCAACCATCTGTGTCTCTATCACATCATATGAAATATCCCCCATCCTTAAAATTACCGTAAAATCGGCGTTTTTCGAAAGTTGGTCAGAGAAAACCCATGCAAAGCAATAGCAGCTTCCTCTCAAATTACTCAGGGCCTCCGACAATGCACAGCGAGACGCCATTTTTTCTAGAAAGGGTGATTGGAGTATTGTTTTAGTGACCAGAAAACAAATTTTGATATGCGGCGGCTTACCCAAAATGAAAGGTTACGTGCCCATAGCATGCTACAGGTCGGCACAACACAGGCGGTTGTGGCACGGACGATGAATGTTTCTCAGTCTGTCATAAGCAGGCTATGGTCCAGATACCGTGATACACAATCTGTACAGGACAGACCATGCTTAGGTCGACCAAGGGCGACAACTCAAGCCCAGGATCGATTTATCCGTACCTTGGCCTTGGGAAATCGTGTCATCACAGTAAATCAGATCAGCGCTCGTCTTCAAACAGACACCGGTGTGAGACGAGTGGCCAGACAATTCTTCTTCAGTTTTATTAGGTGACTTTAATAACACTTAAAAATCAAATATCCCCTACTTTTTTTAAATAGTATATTTCTTATATTTTTGTTTAGATAGTTTTAAATTTTAGATAGTTTTAAATTTTAGAAAGTTTTAAATTTTAGAAAGTTTAAATGTAATACGGGTTGATGAAAAGGGGTCAATTGTTTTGGGGCTTTTAGTCATGTAAGAGGGTGGGGTTGGTAGAGTTGGTGGGGAGGGGGGGGGGTCTTTTGTTCACCCATGAGTTGCCCAGTGTCTTCTAGGAATTAGAAACAGCTTATCTGGTCAAGAAATAGATTACTACATTAAAATGTTCATATACTATTATAATATTAATTCCAAATAAAATATTAACAACATACAAACGCATTAATTAGCACTTAGCGCAAATAAACGTGCGTAAGACGTAAGTAAATATAAACATTTTTAATGTTGTTCAAAATGTTTGATATCGAATCTAGAAAATTAATCTATATTGTCAATACAATAGCATGTCATTTGTGATTTTAACCAATCGAAATATCATTATTCAAACATTACAACAAGAAAGACAAATCGTCCATTTTTTTCAAATTCTTACTTAAACTAAGTGGACTAACTTGTTCTCTTACTCAAAATATTTACTTTTTACTTAAAGATACGTTTCCAGAAAAGTATTTATCAGGTGGTTATTTCCAATAAAAGTATGGCAATTTTGGTATATATGTAAAGTAGAAATATCTAATCTTAGTAGAAAAATACTGAATTCCCTAAAAAAAAACACTCATGGGGCTCATACAAACAAAACTGTAGGAGTTTCCTTCATCGGTAGCCTGACGATTAGAAATGTTGCACGCGGAGATTGAGCGCTTGATGTACATGTTGATAAAGTTTATGAAGAGTTAGACGTACAACACTTTCCGAGATAAAAGTCACGGAAATGTACGTGAGCAGTGGATGATCCGAGAATTTAATTAGGCTTCGGTATTTATGATAAATTTACATCGGCATGTCTATGCAAAGAATTCTCCTAGGTAGTTCATCATCTAAGTCACGTGACACAAACATGACCTCTTTTAATTGATTTTATGGCAGGGGTATTCGTATTCCCCCGCGTACACAGTGTTTTAAGAAGGATTTGAAGCAAAATTTTGATAGATTTAATAGTTTGAATATGTCTTAGTCCAACTACATCATCAAATAACCCAGTTTATACACGGGGACGTATCTTTAAGGCACATCAAAATGAAATGTTTTACGACCGACTTTTCTGCTACAGCAGTACTAATGAATGCGAGTATACGCAGCGCAGTATGCTATGAGGAAAAGTTTGTTCGGACAGCAGCGTTACGATCTACTCTTATTTCGAGAGTTCTTTGGCGTGCACGGGACCTCGGTTTTTCGTCCTTCCTGCACCACTGACAAGCAAAACGGATCCGGAAATCCCGGTAAACTTTCTCGACATGGTTCGAACACGGGGTCACACTGAGCCACCGCGGTAATATCTCAAACGTCAAAAAAAATGTACTATTTGAATGTAGTGAATGTTGTTATGAAACCCACCCGAGTATTAAACAACTGGCGTGGGGACTGTAGACTATATTAACACAAAATATTAAGTATTATTAACCTACTCTATTTGTCTAAAAGCCTATGCACAGGAGAACTGTGCATACTTAGAAACTAAAACAAGAATAAGGAAAACACACGACATGTAGGGCTGGACTGAGTAGAAGGGGAGAATTTACGTCGTTTTTTATATGAATTTGTGAGATTGTGACACACTAAATTTTAGCATAAGATAGATTAAAGGGTGGCAGGAGCATATGGCCCAAGTCCGCTAATGCACACTTATGAAAAACAGCCACGAATCTATTTAATAAATGTTCCTTTTAAAACAAAGCTATGGTCTGCTTTCAAGGAACGGGAGTTGACGCCAAGCGATGCTTTGTAGCAACGACTATCATTTCAAAAACTTACTTCAATGGGTATAATTAACAAAACGATACATCAATAGAAACCAAAGGTCATAATTAACAAAACGATACATCAATAGAAACCAATGGTTATAATTAACAAAACGATACACCAATAGAAACAAATGGTTATAATTAACAAAACGATACATCAATAGAAACAAATGGTTATAATTAACAAAACGATACATGAATAGAAACAAGTGGTTATAATTAACAAAACGACACATGAATAGAAACAAATGGTTATAATTAACAAAACGATACATCAATAGAAACCAATGGTTATAATTAACAAAACGATACACCAATAGACACCAATGGTTATACTGTAATTAACAAAACGATACATCAATAGACACCAATGGTTATAATCAACGAAACGATACATCAATAGACACCAATGATTACAATCAACGAAACGATACAT
This sequence comes from Patella pellucida, assembly GCA_917208275.1. NCBI lineage: Eukaryota > Metazoa > Mollusca > Gastropoda > Patellidae > Patella > Patella pellucida. The sequence continues at coordinate 18,440,406 of OU795044.1, forward strand.
CAATAGAAACCAATGTAAACTTTAAATGGTCATAATTTAAGTCAGAAATAGTCGATTTAAACAATTATTTTTAATCAAATATATAGATAATCTTTGTACATACATCTTCACCGGTCGACAAGAAAAATTGGGTTTTTTTTCGATTTGCATTGATTGACATTAAGGATTGTTTGTTAAGATATGAGGCGGAGCTGGATTGACCATTAGGCAAAAAATGCACGTGCTTGGGAAGCAGGACATCCCAAAAAATTTGCTTTGTTAGATGACGAATTCAAATAATTTAATTTTGAAAAAACTTTTAATTAGTTATTAGTTTTTCTTGTCTTTTTTTTTCTTTTCTTACTGGAACCTTCTTTGTCTCAATATATAATGACATGTACATCTAACACGATATAGTGGGAGTTCACGTCAGATGCCAAGAAGGCGATATATTATGACCCTATAACGTCAGTCATTCCATTAACCAATCAGAATCGATGTTGCAGGTGATTATGCTTTCCTTTGTTTTGATTTCTATCGCTGCCGACTATTCCGCGCAAAAAGGTCAAGCACTCGATTCGACAGACCATTTGATTGGCTTACCCCTCATTTCAAGCAAAACACGCGTTAAATAACAATTCTTCCAGATCATAGTGTAGTGAAGACAATTAAAACGAAATTTTGATCTATCAAAACGAAACAAAATAGGATCTGTGTTTTAATCAGATTTGGTCAACATATTGCCGAACAAATACAAATGGAAATTAAGTTGACATGTTGATTTAAAGCTGAGAAATTTTAACCAATCAGAAAGCAGTGACATTAAGGAAAAATGGTTAACTTAAACAGCGTGTACACTATCAATTTCCGTAACATATTGACAAACATTTTGCCAATAAGCATAAATTTTGACCTTGTGACAACTTTTCGTTAACATGTTGGGCAAACTGTGTTTTTCTCCATTCTATGTCTGCCATTTATTTGAGATTAAACAGGGGAAACAGGCATTGGCTCAGGAGAATAAAAAAAATGATTTTGGCTTTGATATTTACGACAAATGCAAGGAGAACGTGGATTCTACCTCAGTCAAGTCACATGACATTGACAAGGATGCTTAAAATAGATTCTTGCAGCATGGGGTAAGTTTTCTTGAGATTGAAATGTTTTGACAAGGATGTTAGGAGAGAGAGGGGGAAATGGGGTTTAACGTCCACTCGACACAAACTAGGACATTTTGGGACTAACATATGGTTTAATTTTATTTCAATAATTCGCTTGCGCGTAGGGGTCTTTACAAGTGGGAGAACCCGGAGAAAATCCACTAGGTTGGGCGATGTTAGGAACCCTTTTGTAAAATAAATTAGATTGAATATGTTTTTAGTCCAAATATATCATCAAATCCCAAATCTTGTAAGTGGGAAGGCAACTTTAAGACACTCCGCACTAAAATATTAAATACCTGTGAATTACCTTGTCAGCCATTATACATAATTGCCCGTGTATCATTTTAACTAACAGAAAAACAATACTGTAATGGTTGTTTATTGACTAGGTCTGTTTTTAATATTGACATTTATAAAATACGATATTTTCTGCGAACAGCTATTAAAACCAGAACGATTTCCAACCTCGTGTTATTGAATTTGAAAACATTAGCTAACACGATCTAATTACAACTCCAGATCACCTACGAGGTTAATCGATTGAAAACTTATGACCGTACGGATGGATGCAGCCGATATTTTTTTCTTTTTTTCAGACAAAGCCACATACTGGTATCATTATCGGCAATAAGTGTATACTAATATTGCTTTTAATTGTTTTATTTTATCGGATTTTTTTTAAATCTAAAAGAAAAACTCAATTGCGTATGGTATGAATACAGCAGTCCACAGTACGAATTGAAAAGGTTATAAAGCGTACATAACAAACATTAAAGTATGAGTGCATGTACAACAATAGTACATACATACATGCATTAAAGTATAAGTACATTACATACATTAAAGTATGAGTACATGTACAGGAACAGTATATACATACATTAAAGTAAAGAACTCAACCTTCATTACGGTGTAACGGTGATATATTCAAACGTTTTGGGTTTTTTTAAAATCTGTTAATAATTGTGACCTCCAGGAGAACCACAAGCATAAATAGGCGATTTTTTTGTACAAACAGGGGCCATAATTCAGGAAGTTTCAATTCTGTATGCGCAATTATCGACAGTAACCATGATCTTTGGATTATAAACATGCATTTCAACTTTCATCAAAATCGGATTAAAATTGTGACCTCTACAGGGTCCACAACCTTGATGTCCCATATCTTTATACTATTTTGTACAACAGTTTTGGCCCAATTTTCACGAAATTCGAACTCAACCTTTATAACGATGTAACGGTGATATATTAAAACGCTTTTCAAAATTGGATATTAACTGTGACCTTCAGATGGACCAAAAGATAAAAAGGGTAATTTTTCGTTCAACCAGGGCCCATAATCCATCAAGTTTCGATCCGATACATGCCAGTATCGAAAGCAGCCGCGATCTTTTAGGGATAAACCTATATTTCAAGTATTGTCAAAAATTGGATAAGAATTGTGACCTGTAGAGCGTCCAGAAACAATTTATTTATTTATCTATGTACTGTACATCTCAAGGTGTTACAAAAAGATTCTGATAGATATTTCTAGTGGTGGGGTACCCCTGACAGAGCAATGTAATTGTCAGACATGTGTAGTGGTGGAGTATCCCTGACAAGAGTTACCTAATTTCCAGACCAAAGCTAGGCTAGATTAGCATGGTTCACTACCACTACAGGAATCATGAATGACCACTGCGGCACATTTTGTCCCAAATAGGCACGCCCAAAATAACACGGCCCCCAACTAGGATAGACTTACATTCTGATGATACCAGATATACATGCATTGATACCATATAGGAGGAAATCGGTACACTTTTCAGCTCCTTGAATAAAACATGATTTGATTAGCTACTGAGACTATTTTGTTACTATATGATTCACTGAAATAAAACAAAGGCTATGAAACTATGAAATTGTTAAGAAAACTAATTATTCTGGATGACCCATTCGGGATGTTTTATTGATTGGTGTCGCATTTCTCGAGAGTGGCTTTTGTTAGTTTATATACAGGAGCTAAGTACTGCCATCTTAATAATTCAAAGAAGATATCATTTCTATAATGTAAAGGTAATCAGGATCAATACATTGCTGGGTAGCTAGAAATAGTTTGCTTTCTTTACTTCGGAGGCAATGAATATACTATATTGTTTAATTTTAAATGTAAATATAATATCTTTCTTCGATAATGCCAGATTAACATTACAAAAAATGTCCCAAAAAAATATTCACAGCAAGCTGTGTACATATTGCACTGCAAAACAATTTTCAACCGCCCGATTTTGCTCAAAATTTAAAGTGCCGATCTCATTTTATGTTTTGTAGGGTGACAATTTGTTTTCGTTAGAAATTATAGGAAAGATAAGGCCAGTTTTAATATATATCGTGGGTCTCCGCTTGAAACCTCGTATAACGAAAACATGCTGAAAATTTTTAAATGAGATAATCGATAAAATATGTTTTACATAATACTGCTGCATTTTGTTGAATAATACCGGGTATCTGTTTGATGAAAATATGATTACGCTTCGCTTCATAAACATTTTCAAGTGAAAATAATTATTTATTCTGAAATATAACCAAAAAATGTTATATACGTGTTATTGATTCTAGAAAGATGACCTATTCTTCAAGTACGTGTTTTTTGACCTACGAAAGTTGAACAAAAAATGTTAAAATAATTAGTTTTCAGCTTTCGAAATTTTACTAATGTAATAATATAACAAATTCATGTGTCTGATATATTTCGTTTAACAACTATTTAAGAGAATTTTCTCATAGTCGTGCTTTTAGAAAACTGAAAAATACACAGTTCTTGAAACAATGCCAGTGACTCAGTGAGTAAGGCACTGGCTCGCAAACACGGCATTCGTCGTGATTTTCCATGTGTCAGGGGTTCCAGTAGGAGGGAGCTGGCAAGAAACAGTGCTAAGTCGCTCGTATGGGACGAAAACCGAGGCACCGTGTACATTTCCGCGTGCACGTTAGCGAACCCGTGACATTAAGTAGTAGTTCTCGGAGCATAATGCCCACCCACCCCATAACACACTACATGAAGTATGCCTGTCTTCATTGGCACAGTCGCTACAAAATTTGGACGTTAAACCCCATTTCATTTATTTGTGTAAGGTACATTTTTAAACCATGTGACTAATACACAATTTTAGAAAACTAAAGAGTACACAGTCCCCAAGGCAATGACACAAGGCGAATAAGGTGTCGGTAATCGCGGTTGCGTGGTGAAAATTTCAGTGTCGGTCGAGAACGTTCCTTGTTATTTTACAGCGTGGTTTGCACTTGTCAGGGGTACACGTCGGATTGGGGGGGGGGGGGGGGTTTAGTCATTTGAATGGGATAAAAACCGACGTCCAGTATACACTTTCGCATGCACGTTAAGGAACCCGTGACAATACGCAGTAGGTCCTTCCACCGCCCCACATATCTAACTTCATGTCCATTATCCCCGTTTGTGAAGACAGGAGTGATATTAAACACCATTTCACTTCATTTGGTGTAGGGTAAGGCATCTGCAATCCCATAATATAAGTCCAGTCTTGTCATTAGTGGAAAATGCCAAACGACGTGTCCAATATACAATAGTCAGTGGGATTTTCGACAAGGGGGGATTCTAATAAGTATGATTTGACGATAATGGATTGTATTATATGGAATGGAGTGTATCCATAGATGATAGTCAGTATTAAACTCAAACTAACAACATGCTTTGAAATTATGACAATTTGTATTAAATATACCATACAAGTTCAAGTCGCTTGGTGAAATCTACAGCATGCGATATATTTTCGATGGCGGAATGAACTGAGTCCACTTCCATCCAGGTATGGCCTTTCTCGAAATACTTTTGCATTATTGTAACATTAGTTGAAACCAACGAGTCCAGGAGTGCGTTGGCCAATACAAAATTCCGATTCTGATAGCAGCAGCCATCACTAAAAAGAGCTTCTTCTTTGTCTTTTTTCTTTTCTTCTTTATAGCCTCTTCCTTTCTCTGTATGTGTAGTAGGTGTTCTTCATTGGGTATGGTGTTGTGCGTATACCGTTTTTATCCTTCGCACAAAGGACCCAATTTCTAGCCGATCAATCTTTGAGTCCGAATGTGTTAAGAACCATTTGTTTTACACACATTAATCATTGACTCTTAAATTGTATTTAAAAGTCCCAGTCCTGCGCCCCCGGTGAGGAACATGGTAATATTCAACAAGGGAAGCTATGTATACTTTCCTTTGTCCCCAATCCATTGCATTCCAAAATTCACCGAAAATGTTGTGCCGATCTTCGTCTGAAACCGTGCCGCATTTTTGCTAATTCAAACATTCTAGGTTATGGTCACATCGCTTACCAATTTTTCTTCCCCCCCTCTCAGCGTATTCATGTTTTCCGGGTTTCATGATTTTTCCTATACCCAGAGCAATGCTTGCCTTCCATTCGTAGTCTCTTATTTTGTATTGTTTTCCAGTTATCTCTATATATTCACTATACCCTTTCTCTTCTGTTTTACATTTTCATCGGTATTAAGGTCTTCGTCTTCTATTCCCATCTCTCCATTTGTACCACTGTCTTTTCCATCTACATCTTCTATTCCCCTTTTTCCATCTTCATCTTCTATTCCCTTCTCTCCATCTGTACCGCTGTCTTTTCCATCTTCATCTTCGATTCCCTTCTCTCCATCTATACCACTGTTTTTTCCATATTCATCACTTTCGTCTCCATATTCCACATCTTCGGTTTCATTCTGTTGTCCTTTCTGTTTATATGTCTGTTCACTGCTCTCATCATCTCCGTGTTCACCATAATTATTGTGCTACCAACTTTTCTAGCACTGACGGTACAGCGCTAGCTACTACATATGTAGCACTATCATTTAACACAAGCTCGTCTCTGTCGTTTTGGAATAATGCATCAGCTAGTAGATATATTTGCTAGATATCGTCATGCTCAGGTAAAGATTCCACTCCCTCGTCGAGTTCATCAAAGATTGGATCATAAGACTCTTCCAAACTACGTTTAGGCCTATCTGGTATTATTTTCGTCAAATCCTGATCTGTTTTTTCGCTCGGTAGTGGTTTCATCTGAGGACTCTGAGTTCTTTGAGCTGATTTATGCAATGCTAGTTGAACAAGTCGCTGACCTCTACTACAAAATTTCCCACAAAAGCTTTTGTTCTTGATCACCTTTAATTTATAAAGAGAATAATAATCAGAATTCAGTATCGTTCAGAATTTGTGAACACTGCTGTAAATAAATTGTTTCAATGGAATTTCGTAATTGAACTGGAGTATACAGGTCACAATTCTATGGAATACAATTACTGCTTATAAATGCGCGACGTTTCGACTAGGCTTATCTAGTCATTATGAAGCAATGATAAAATTTGAAAATATACCAGGCAATATATACATGCACACAACAATACTTAATTGATGCTAACAAGACACATCCCTTAAATACATGTACATAAAGGGAATCTAATTTATTTTAAAAGGATTATAAGGTTAATGCTTATTAACAACATTGAGTAAACCAGACCACTTTGTTTGAAATTAATAGTGATGGGTAATCTGGTATTTTACTAGATGCTATAGTGATTTGGGAAAGCAGGATTTGAACTATTAAATTAAGGGCATTTAGTTTGGTTGACAGCGGCCCTGAAAAAACAAAATATAAAATAAAATATAAATGTAAATGTATATATTGCCTTATATATTTTCAAATTTTATCATTGTTTCATACTGACTAGAGGGGCCTAGTCGAAACGTCGCTCAGTTATAAGCAGTAATTTGTATTCAATAGAATTGTGACCTGTATACTGCTGTAAATAATCAGATTATGTGATCTGGTTCGTTGCAAGAATTACTAGAAAAGCAAAGAATTGGACCATTTTTGTACGTAGTAAGACAGTTTTAAAGACTTGTCAAATGTAAAAGCAATGCTGCAAGGACCTCGTATCATAGTAAATAAATGTCACATGACAGGAATGTGTAGTATAAAAACCTCGTATGTCGGTTTATACGAGGTTTATAGATTACAGTTGATAAAATCTGTAATTTGAAAACCTCGTATATTATTATACGAGGTTTTGATTGTATGCTATTTTATACGTGATATGTAATATGACATTTTCAGATATTTAAAACTGTCGTACCTAGACGAGCTTTTGATATTCAGAAGCGCACTTTTACGAGCTTCACAATGATATCAAAAAGTGTTTTAGGCCAAAAATCGGTTACACGAGGTTTCAAGCGGAGACCCACGATATACATAATTTTGTGTTCCATTATGGACACATCACTAATCAAAATAACATCACAAATCAACTAATTTCAATGTTTTATCCTAAGAGGTCTAGCTAAATTACTAGAATTTATAAATTAAATGTGTACTATATTTGTCTATTGTCGGTCTGTTGTCTGTCTTCAAATGTTATATAGTTATGCACATGACAAGCGCATACTGAACTCTCTAGATCATCGGGTGGCTGCGATATTGAATGGATTAGCCAATGTCTGTCATGTCTTCGTTAAAAGTTAATGTTAGGTTCCTAATGTCTTGCAATTCGTCACGAACCCTACGATTGGCCATTCTTAACTGGTCGTCGAATTTGTGTTTGGATACGAGGTGATGCGAGGAGAAACGTTCTAGTACGGTTTGGTCATGATCGGGTCTCCCATTCAAATACGTTCCGGTAGGCTTGTTCCAATCGAGTCCACTCTGGTACGTGTATATTGTACAATTCGATACGCTCATGGGGCACTGGTGCACTAGTTTGCTTTAGGGTACGCTTGTGGTCGAGATGTCTTTCAGGGCTGTAAACGATATTCCAGCTACGGTTGGACAGAGGTGTAAACCCCTCCCCCTCCCCAAAAGGAAAAAGAAATAGTCGGTCTCAAAATAATTGCAGTCACTGTAGTAGGTTTCAAATTTATGCACGGAGGACTTGATGAATTAATAGGGTAAACAAACGAAATGGCATTTCGGGGACTCTATATTTCCATGACTCAAGAAGACAGGACGCACCTCTGGTGATCGGCTCGTGGCTGCATCACTCGTCTTAGGGGCCTGTGCATCATTCAGTTTCATTTGGGCTAAACACCCCCTGCCTCCAAACATTAGCGATATGTACGCCCCTGCAGCTGGAACCCGACGCGTAGCCTATATTAACTGCCCGACTAACAATGGACTTCATTGTTCCCTTCTAGAAATCACAGTAACAGAGTGTGGTGTTTGTCTTGTCCAAGGCTAATACCGATCACCACTTTTTGGTCGCACGACTAGATGTATTCGATGGCAATTATGTTAATCGTAGACATTTTTGAAAGTCCAAAACTTGTCTACGATCAACACGGTTGCTACGACTGATTCGATCACCTCGATTACTCGACGATTAAAAACAAAATTTTAATGTATACGTTTTACAACTATAATATATGAAAAACAAACAACCAGGCCCTGAGTTTACAAAGCATTCTCAAGCTGAAGTTAAGAATTTACTCAAAACCGATTTCCTTATTGTAACTAATTTATAGCCTATTATAAAACTTTTGTTGTTTTATTGTATCAGATTTGTGTTTTTCTCGATCAATGATATTTTTCATTAACAGTGATTGAAAGTTGAGTAAATTCTTAACTGAAGTCCGAGAATGCTTTGTGGACTCGGGGCCAGCTCTTACATAATGCATCTTTAAAGGCTGATTATGACTACAAAATGTTTTGGCTTGTCCTGCCTACGTTCGTTCATTTCTGGAGTTTAACGTCCACTTCCACCTAGGGTAATAAAGTAGACAAGCGTTTCAAAGAAACGTGCCAGGGGAAGCCACAAAATAGGCTTGGTACAGCATATTTGGAAAAAAAAATAGTGCCTCTGTGGGGGAGCACCAAAGTTGGGTCTCTTCCTATGGAGAGTCTCCGGGTCTAAGTCTTGTCCTTGGTCTCATTTCTACTTTAAGAAATAACCGGGCTGAGACCTTCCCTTGTAATATTTTCTTCTTTAAAAAAAAATTATTGACTAAAACTAATGGGCAATTTTTATCTACTTAATATTTTTATGTGCATTTACTATACAAATACAAAAATCCATACATTAAAAAAGTCATAAAAAACGCGCACCGGGCAAATTGTAAAACAGTATCGAAAGTTGTAATTACTTGTTTTAGAGATGGTTTATTATCCAGGTCAATAACCTGTGTTCCATTCGGAATATATAGGGTGATACGTTATAAAAAAAAAATACCGCATCTAAACAAAAGAAAAGGAAATTAAAAAAGAAATCCGCACACAATGACAACAAGTCTGGAATTGACGAAAAGCTAAACCAAATTCCTTATCCATTCTAGAATGTTAGCTGTGAAATAGTGCAATATATTGGTAAAACGTTTGTTAACAAAGAAAACGTCCTGTCGACCGTCTGTTTCGAGGGAGGGGGTCATAAAGTCTGTCATCGAATTATTGAAATGAACTGAACCATGATATGTTTTAGTCTCAAAACGACATAGAGCTTATGTCGATTGGATGTTTTACCCCATTCTCTCTCTCTCCCTCTTCCTCCCTCTCTCTATCTTTCCCTCTCCCTCTTACCCTAACAAGGTAAGGTTAGTACATGTAATTAAACCGATATTCGTTCACTCTAACAAATTCGTAGACTCAATCCTCTGATTTTAGAATTGTATACTCTACCTGTATCATGCATATTGCATCTTCACAAAATCTTCTAATTCGATATCGATGTCCTTAAAAACGCTTCAATCATTTGTAAGTCACAACACCGGAACTGCTATGAAAATAACGTAGGCTACTTCTAATTGTCAAAATTCAATAATTGTTTTTATAACGTTATTCAGGTTTCAGATAATGAGTTTAGTATCAAAACAGTTTAGATTTTGAAAATAAAAAAATCAGTAATTAAATCGTGTAAGGTACCAAGAATTCCAAGCTTATTTACAAAATCACCAGTACACCTCTTTTTCAACACATCCCAAATCTGTCCAAACTGAGATATTGTTATATAACGCAAAAACTTTTCATCATAAATTATTTCTGCTTCCACCCAACGCTATTTTGAAGAACAGAAGAATATTCCAATGAAAGTGTAGAGCTTCTTACGTAACTTTCCCTTAATAGGATGAAAGTTTTCTTATATTTTATAATGCAACAAATTTAAAAAATCCAGTATTTTTCATGCAACACTTCTTGGGGTTTATATTTGCTTTATATTTTACAAAATCAAACCACTCCATTCCATTACATTGAGGTATCATTTTTCTCACACAGCTAAATAAATTTGGTGATTATTTCATTAGATTGTTTCTAATATTCCAAAATAAATATCAGAATGCCTTTCTGAATTCCAATAACGTTGGCGTTTTAGTTTAATCGAAAACAAAATCTGACATAATATTCTAAAACTGTTTCGGCAAAAGAAATCCTAAAAGAAATACACGTCATCAAAAGGTTATTTTCACATCATATAAAATGAATTTGTTTATGTATAATTATCAACGTTATTTTCACAAAATATAGCACAATAAATGGACTACGTCAATAAAACTTCCAATTAATACGAAACAATGCCGGTGAAAATGAGAAGTTTTCCAATAGCTCCGTGATTTAACAGACAGCTAAAAGCACGTGACCGGCCGATGATTTTACGAGTGACATAAAGATAGATCGATGGTGAATGGATATTGATTTTGTTCTATGACTATACATGTCCCTTGATCAAAATCTTAATAACCTTATTTGTTTCTTGATATAAGTCCCAGTTTATTTTCCAATCGACATAATCAGCTTTCTACGTAGCATAATGGAGACGATTTACGAATAAACCAATACGCGGCTTCCTGATACATTAAGTAGACAAGCAGCCGGATGAAGAATTAAAAGCGGCTTTTTGTCGACGGGTCTGTTTGTAATAATGACACTCACTTAGATGATACACATTGCAACATTTTTTTTTCCATTATTTTGATAGAATAATTATTATCGCCCAAACTATCACATCATTTAATTGATACACATTGTGACATCGTTTTTTTCATTATTTTGATAGAATAATAATTATCGCCAAAACTATCACGTCGTGGTCGGGGAGATGTAATCAGTGGCTTGCCACGAAGCGCGATATCTTTAGTTTCAGAAAAAAAATTCCGAAGCTTTTTCATTATTTTGATATGCACAGAGAATACAATGTATCATGGGACCACCATCTCAAAATTCTACTTCCGCAAATGAAGACTTTGTATGCTGAATAAATAATTGTTTTACCATTACTTTTTGGAGTTCATTTCATTCAAATCGCAAATCGTGGTTATGGGTGGCTTTCAGATTTGTGGACACATCTTGGATCCGTCGCCAATTCGGTTGGGAATAGGATCTTGAACGGGATATAATGGTTACCTGTCTAATCTGGTTTCTATAGGGTTCCACCCAGTGCAAAATAGTTTAATTTGACAAACATGTAAGACCCCAAATTATGTATATGTGACTATTAAAGCCCGGTTCCTATTGTCACCTTGTTGGTTACTTTTCCTTGAATCACGGCCTAGAGCCTCTAGCCTCTCTTGCGAGGGGGCAGATATGGGTGACTCCAAACCTTCTAGAACGCCCGTTTTGAAAACGGTCTATTTACGGGTATTTTTCTGGCTTGATCGTTGGTTGTCTAGTGGTTTGGACACTATTCTTCTATTTTTGGTTTGTTTCCAGTTCCACGGGATAAAAATAAAATATCACAAACGTCAAAATTGGTTTAATTCCATTATAGTTCCCTTAGGTACATACACATTTATAAAGGATTGGTATAGGGTTTCACACTAATTTGTACAAAACCCTACGTTCGTTTTACAGCAATAAACTTCACGTCCGATAAATTCCTAATTAAAGGGGAAGACCAACGATTTTCAATAAGGTTTCCATAAATAATAAATATAAATTTAAAAATAATCCCTCCTATAACATATGCAAAAGATAATTTGTAAGCGAGAAATAAATTTTTATAGGTCGCCAATTTGTGTTCGGTTAATATCTGTCACGTGCTAGCTATGCCATGATGTAAACAATTAGCCATGTGGCTTAAATTGTGTTACTGTGTCCAGTTTAGAAACTTAATTTACACAAACGCGTTGTTTATTATACCTTCAAAACACCGTAAGTTCTTGTTCTTAATGTCCTAATAAAGATTACCTTCCATCGGATTTTCTGCCAAACGACGAAACGATCACAAAATACAGCGCTAAACTTACTCCAAATTTGTATGTTTACTATAGTGACCAGTGAGCGTGTCGAACCAACTACGTCACATCCGGTGTTAATAAAAATTAATTTTCGCTTACAAATTATTTTTTGCATATGTTATAGGAGGGGTTATTTTTAAATATATATTTATTATTTATAGAAACCTTCTTTGAGCGGCATTTAGCAATTGACATAGATAATAAACACAAACACTAATATGGGACACAATTACTATTTTAATTAAAGCAACATTAGCTTGAAAACGTTGAGAGAATCCTCAACGAAACGTCGCTTTCATTAAAATAGTAATTGTGTTCCATATTCGTGTTTGTGTTTATTATAGAAACCTTATTGAAAATCGTTGGTCCTCCCCTTTAAGAAGTATCGTACTAGTTAGATTACGTTAATTAACTAACCTGCCTAGAAACGTGTCGTCAAGACATTGAACCGTATCTTGACATGCTGTACGTTCCTGATCTCTAAGACAATCGTTGATAATTATTTTTGAGCTTATATTCCTTTTTGTTAATTTTGTGATAAATAACTCGTAAATTAAGAACAACTCGCTTACAACTTTTCATGTCTATATAGATGAGAGAGAGAGAGAGAGACAGAGAGGGGGGGGAATGTGGTTTAACGTCCACTCGACACAACAAGGTCATTTTGGGACTAACGTATGGTTTTCAATTTTTATTTCAATAATTCATTGGCGCGTAGGTGTCTTTTAGCAGTGGGAGGAAACCGTAGTGCCCGGAGAAACCCACGAGGTTGAGAAGGCGCCCCTATCTCCATGTCACATACCTTCACACTAGGGCTCGAAACCACAGCCGCAAGCCAGAGGGGACTGGCCAACTAGAGGTCGAAGCGCGGAACTCTAGACCACTAGGCTATCCCAACCCCCGTCTATACAGAAGAAATATAGGTTATTTATGTAGAAATGACCAAGTTACATAGTTGTATCATTAAGCTAATAGAATTTGTCAAGTGGGTGATCCCTTAAATTTAGAATATACATACGTTCATCATTATAATTTCCTCTTAATACAGTTTAACAGTTTCATGTCTAAAAATATAACCAGATGGTCAGTGAGGTTCATATCTCGTGACAATTTAATGTAACAATCATGTTTTCGTGTTTGGACTAAAAGCTAATTAAAAATTACTGGGTAGCTTTGGACAGATCGGCAAAAGTAATGGTTTTGTGCGTTACAGTTTGGCGATGTGATCGAAGCTATAGTGGTCTCGTCAAAATCCGTTCTGAATACATTTTACAATTAATGCAGAAAATTGCCAATTTCCAGTTCCAGGCCCCAAAAAAGCAGAGTTGCCTACGGACAATCGTGTAACTTGCAGTAGAATTGAGATATGACCACAATAGTTCTGTACGGGCAATATCCTTATAATTTATCAAAGAACATCGCAAAGCTGAAAGTTTGTACTTTCAATATATTATTGTTATACAAATGGCGGAACTTCAATTTAAAAAGGCGCGTGCTATTTCATCCGCGTTATTGCAATACGTTTGCGCCACCCCTAAAATTTGTCCTACTTGATTGAGGACCTACTCAAGCTATTCATGAATTCGACACATCCCCTATTCAACCGTGAATGCCCTGTCTTTTCCTTTTGTTTTATCTCTTGAATATTTTAAATATATATATCAAAAATAATACACCTATTTAATTAATTGATTTTTTTTCTTCCTACAGACCAATTAAAATAGTGTTAAGGGAAACACAGCAGCATATAAGCATCTTCAAGATATTTTGTACTTGGCTGAATGATTTGAATGAATAGATGGTCTTTTTTTTAATTAAGTAATAATTGATACGACACCCATGAGTTGTTTCTTTGCGCATGACTTCGCGAATACAATGTTATCTTCGGGAAATTTACCTATCTATATAGAGTTTGCATTAACTTTTAAATTCAGAAGTTTGTACAGTCGGGGATTATTGAGCATAAATCTGGTATATATAAACCAAACGACGAATTCGTTTCGCTAGATTTGTATATTGTACTCAGGATAAAATAAACGAAACGAAATTGTTTGGATTGAAGGTGGCCTGGGCTTTATATGCATGTAAGATTTTAATCAAAGTTTTGAATTCTACCACTCTCCCATTACAAAAAGACAGAAATCTGAAGAATCTGCAGGAGAGTTCTGATTTTATTTAAGAATATATTCTATATGATCTAATAGGCAATTATTGATATATTTTGTTAACCGAATGCCATTATAAATACAAGGGGGGTTGGGATGGCCTATTGGTCTAGAGTGCCGCGCTTGGACCTCTAGCTGGCCGACCACCTCTGGCTTGCTGCTGTGGTTTTGAGCCCTGGCGTGAGCCTATGTGGCATGGAGATAGGGGCGCCTTCTCAACCTCGTGGGTTTCCTCCGGGCACTCGTGTTTCATCCCACTGCTAAAGACCCCTACGCGCAAGCGAATTATTGAAATAAAATTAAACCATATGTTAGTCCCGAAATGACCTTGTTGTGTTGAGTGGACGTTAAACCACATGTCTCTCTCACTCTCTCTCTCTCTCTCTCTCTCTCTCTCTCCCTTTCTCTTTATAAACACAATAAAAATATTTATACGATTTAGGAAATATTAGAATGTTAATTATTGATTTTCGCAAGCCATTACAAAAACCGATTATATAAATTTTGAAATGAATAAATACGTTATCTTTGGCCAGGTAAAAACAATCTGAGCACATAAAGTAAACACCTAAGAGTTAATACCCCGCCGCTTAATACAATGCGGCAATGCCTCAAACATTATGAAACTAATAGGACGCTTTTACTGGTGTGGTTGAATAATTAGAGTGATTTTGACCAGACGAAAAATGAGAAAATGGACGTGTGATTTAAAACAAAACAAAAATCATTAATTTGTTCATGCAAGATCAAATTTTATGAAATGAAAATACAAGAGACACAGTCACGCAATAATCGTAATATATTGAAATAATATAAAAATCAAAGTACCGAATTTTTTTTGTGATCTGATGCAACATAATTCAAGATTCCTATTAAAGTAGCTATGTCTCTAACTCAATATCATCCAAAATCTTCGACATTGAAAACACGATTTATTTGTCAATATAAATCATTATTGATGCCGTGATCTTACCGGAAAAAGATGGGCTTCCGATATTCAATACTTACATGTAAGACAAAATAAACATTTTACCATTTGTACACGAATCGTGTACCATAATGCGTTTCAGTCCCAGTTCTAGCAAGATACTCGGGAAACGAGACTAGATACATTGCACCAAATCAAACGGCGTATGTGGACTAGAATAACCAGACGCTAGAAATAAAAATTTGACTGAGACTGCTGGCTTATTTCGTGGAACATAACTACTTTGATATTAGAGTAAAGACGGGAACCGTTGAATGTAAACCAGTTTATATACATTCATATTAATAATGAACTTTTTTTTATTAAAGTATTATATGCGTTGCGACCAATTTCTGTCAATTTCTATGTCCCAAATGTTAGCGATCTGGTTCTTTTAAAGGTCATGATTGGTTAGTATCGGTTTAATCCTACTCTCATCCAATTAATATATCGCGACCTAAACGGCATTTGGCAGTTTTGCATTTTCAGCATTCATTAGTCAACGATCTTGGTTGCCCGGGCACCATAGATTTTGTTACTCCTCCGAAACATGGGGATTTCACAAGGCACCCGAGATAGAAAAGAGTTCATCTTAAGTATTGTCGGTACACAAAGATTAACTTTTAACTGTATACATGTATTAGGAAAATTAGACCTTTTTACAAAACGGAAGATATCAATCTACAAGTATTGGTTACATATTTTGAATAGTGAAAACTGTATTTTGCTGAACTGTTTACAAATTTTGTTAGATTTCCATAATGATAGTAAAAATCATGATAGTCAGAACTGGTTAAGTTGTATTTGTAATGAGTTAAATGTATTGGGTTTAAGATATATTTTTACAGTATAATGAACAATATGTACTTGCTATTATTAATAGAAATCTAACCGATAATTATATACAACAGTTGCAATCCCCAATTAATGTAAGTAGGAAATGTGAACTATACCGTAACAATGTTTCAACGTTTGGTTTACAATATTATCTAAGGGAACCTTTGTAAAATCAAAATAAACAATAATTATTTAAATCGATCAGAGAACAATATCTTAAACAGTATTATTTTGTAAGACCCTCGGTATTTAAACTCACGCGGTTGTTCTCATCAAACAATGTAAAGGTGTTGAATAATCTAAGTAATTATTTAAAAAGGCCATGTGTTTAAGAGAAAGTTTAATTACGGTTCGGTAGCTGATTATTTAATAATTGTTTTTCTCAATGACTCTGTATAACTGTGCCACCGATGTATGTGCCGTAAGGCGTGTGATCTTGAATAAAAACTTCTATTTTATACAAAAGCCTAAGAACGTTGACCTCGGCGTGAGGTATAACATTCAAATACACCGCTAATATATTAAAGGACTAATCCCGATATTTGTTTTGGGAATAAAACTGCTTAATTTTGTGTTAAAATCCCTTAAAATAATCGAGTTAAGGGCCGAGCAACTACTTCAGTATTCATGATACGTTTTCAAACGACTTAAATCCGTCAGTCTTCATCTAGTATTTGAGACCGGTGTCTCAAGGTGTATTTTGCTGTATCTGGATTAAATCAAACATTTTTTTTATAAAAATAATGTGTAGTTCAAATTTGCCTTTCTCTATCAAGTACGGCACATGGGTTATTCACTGCATATCCCTCTCAAGTAACCGTAATAGGTTTTAAGGTCACCCAACGAAACAATTGACCCGAAATCGTAAAAGGGTTACGTGTCCGGATAAGCAGTTTTGGCGTTCACGTCCAAACGACTCAGTATTTTGAGTTGAAATTTTGAGACAAGGTAAATACACCATTCCCTTATATTTTGGCGGGGGGGGGGGGGGCATATATTCTCAGACTTTTATTTTTGAGCCTCTGTTTAATTCGGGAGTGTCCTTTTAACCCGGTTAATGAATAAAACATATCAAATGAAATGGGGTTTAACAGTTGTTCTGCTCCAACTAGGAAAATTTTCCAGCCCAACTGCCCTACGACCTACTATTATATCGAATTCCAACTGCCAAGAGATCTTTTACGTACACGCTAATATGTACACGAGACCTCTGTGTCCGTCCCATCCGAACGACTAGACAGATGTCCTTATCACTGGCAAGGGGGGGAAACACGCAGGAAAACATCGAGATCGAGCCCGCGACCCCCAGTCTAGCGAGCCAACGTCTTACTCACTAAGCCACTTTGGCTCCTGCATAAAAAAAATAGAACGTTAAAACATATCGCATTACATTTGCACCACTGAAGTATTGACTAAATCAACAGCCGACCTCTCGGCATTTTCAATCCGTCCAGCACCGTCACGTTCCTAAGTGCTCACTGGTAATTAGTATTAAGTATGAACCAATGTCGCGATTAATGAAAATAATTATAAAGTAAACATTAATCAGAAGGGTAAATAATGTTTAGAGCCAGATCTGTCATCTAATTGATGGGTATATATGATAAAATTAATTCTGACATTGTTTATGTTTAGTCAAATCAAACGGGACAAGATAGTTCCATTTAGAAATCCATTATATGTCACTGGAGATGGTAGCATTAAATTTAGCAGATATCGAGTTAAAAATCCAATAACTATTCTGATTATGTTGAAGAACTATAGCTGGAACATCCAGTGTTCAAATAAACAGCTTTTGTATCTATATTCGTGTTGATCAATCTCAGACCACGCCCCATCCCACACACACCCCTTCCGGTGCAAAAACTCCAGGCGGTTAGGTTGTTCTAGCCGAACGAGTGTTAAAATTAGAATTCAGGTCCTTTGTAGACAAGTTTATACATAAAATGTATGTTCGTGTTGTTGTTAGTCCGTCTTTTGGGGGGAGAGGGTGGGGAGGTGTGTTTCTTTTTACAAGAATTTGAATATTATACACCGAATAATTTATCTCATCCAAACTTACATGTAGGCTGCCTGTCTACTGTTAGCTTCGCTTGAGAACAGACGCTAAGCTAGTTGACCGACATTTGAAGTCCTTAATCGACGATTTTAGTCGAAAACGCGAAGTATACTTTGAGAATTTATAATGCTTCCATTTCATAAAATTGAAAGCGTTAATTTAGTCCCTGTGTGTAAGACAGATGTGAAACCGAGTAGAACCACATTACAAAACAGTTTACTAATTCTGGGATACGGTGGCCATTTAGGGCAGAGATCTATACTCGAAGTATGAAGTAGATGATCTCTGTGTGCAGAATGGATTGATCTGTGGCACCCAAGTTTCCAGATGTTTTCGTCATATGAATTGTATGTCTTTGATCAAATGAATGCCGTGATATTTTATACGATCTTCCCAGCTGTATGCTTGAACTCACTTTAGAAAAGGGTATTTCAAACATGTTTTACGAATTCCAAATGTGCTCTTACTCCTCGCAGGGTTTCATATGATTATAGAGCTAATCCCACTTCTCACTGCTGTAAAGAAAGCAAATTCATGTTCCAAATTATGACTGGTCAATAGTCACATTAACAACCAATTGCTAACTGCGCAACAGAGCTCCACATTGGACCAAGTATATATCTTTACATAACGTTACGTCATGACTCTCGATTGTATTATGCCCAATTAACCATTGCATAGCAGACAAACTAATTGTGTAACAAACGGGGCTATCATCACGGATATAATGTTAACAATACTGTTTTGAGACGAACAACACTTTCATCGTTTTTAATACCTTAAATCAATGTCCAAAGTTTTAGGGAAAGCCCCAGATTAAGCATACTCCTCGCAGTGTGTCCAATTGACAAGAGCTAATCCCACTTAACACTGCTGGAAAGATGGCACATTCTTGTCCTAAATTATGGTTGATCAATAGTCCGCCGAATAACTACCAATCGCTGACTACATTATAAAGGCATTATCTTTAAAACAGGGCGTCAAATTGGACCAAACATATGTTTACATACCGTTACGTCATGGCGCACGATTCTATTATGCCCAATTAACCAGTGCATAACAGAATATTGCAGTTAAACTAATTGCGTGACACACGAGGCTATCAACATTGACATAAAATAAACAATACCGTATGGAGACGAACAGACTTGCACCGCTTTTAATAACTTATATCACTGTCCAAAGTTTGAGGGAAAACCCCAGATTAAACGAAAGACTATTATGTTGCTGTACTTAAGCGACACATTTGATTTAACGGAAAGAAAAGGCACACTCTCTCAAAGGTTCAAGTATGAGAAGCCAGCCCAGCAATGGCCAGAGATGGGTTTCTCGGGCCATTGCTTCAGGAATATAAAATTAAGCAAATATCTGTCATGTTGCTGAATTTGGAATAGATTTGATTGAACTGGAAGAATAGACACACTCCCTCAAAACCGCAAGTATCAGAAGCTAATCTAGCAATGGCTAGATAGGGATTTCTCGTGCCATTGCTTCGGGAATATGAATTTGCTACGCATTCTGATTCCTGATTTAATTAGATTTTTTTTTTAAATTCATTGGAATGCGGTCGATTTATTTTCTTTTAAAACATACCAACAACTAGGATTTTATAAGATGTCGGTATCAGTTCTTAAAGGCTGGTTGTTCAAATATATGTATTAGACTTGATCAATAGGTATATACTTCTTGACAAAGAAGAAGTGTATTTGTCTGCCCATTGACTCGAATCGATATTGATTCCGATTTCAATTAAACCCAAAGGTAAACAGATCTTTACTGGTGCCACAGGGTTTGTTTGATGTAGTGCGAGTCTTATCAGAGACAAAACACGAGTGTTCTGAAAACTATGGGCGAATGGCAAAAATGACAAACAATTGACAAAGACAGAAGGGGCTTGAAATGAGCTCAATTTGACTCCATTATGTTTTAAAAAGCCGCTCAATGTGAAGATTGGGTCCATATAGATTTACAATAGAATGGTTGACTATGTGTGTAAATAAAAAAAAGACTTTATATCGGTTCCCTCAAAAGTTCAAAGAAACGGATTTAAGGACATCGATTTTATCAATTTGTATATTGAATATGCTTATATTTATATTTTATATAGTTAATTCCATAATAGAGAATTGAATGTGATTTTGTAAAAATAATAACCTATCTGCATTCTACAGCTAATGTTAACATACCTAACAACTGTGTCGTAGTTTGGTATTATAAATAAAATAAAAGCAAGTACGAACAATCCAAATCATTAGACAAAATTCGAAGTCCTAAAACACGGTATAGGCAAAATAGTGTAATCAGGCAAAATAGTGTAATCAGTTTAAACAATATTGTATTCATTTGAATTCCCAGTTATATTAAAGTTAGTAAACAATATAAACATTTGCATATACATAAAATTTAGACTAAGACTAATAATTTATACATATGAAATACAGGTTATGCATTTATTTGATATATACATGTACAGCAATATGAATTAATTAAATAGGCGAATATGAAAGCCATCATACTTTGTACCGAACAATATTTAACCGGTAAAAGACCATCTTGATTGTGATAACTGAAATGCACCCGATAAGAGTGAAAGTCGCGGTTGATTTATGTATGTTTTCTTAAATGCTATCACACAAGACACCTATACCATTATTTATGGCTAAATTGTTATTATTTAACACAAGAAATACAATGTTAGGTGTCCCTAAAAATTCATTATGTAAGAGCTAATTAAATCTGTCCATTTCAGGTCCTTTTCTGGTTTCGAATTTTATAAAAATTATTTTTTGAACATTTGTTCACATGCCAAGCCCATAATCAACTCTCCATATCATATTATGCTTGCTGAAATACTTAATGGGTTAGACCATCAGCGTCATATAATCGCAAGATGTCAAAATGGACATCTCTCAATAAAAGGTTTGACAGTCGAGTATGGAGTCGAATCGTTGCTACTTAATAGAAATTATCATGGTTAAAATTGAAAATTATCATAGTGAAAATGGTAAAAAATTGCCATGTTCGTGATATTGCAACGATTCGGCTCCATAGTCGAGACTGTATATTATCATAGTATAAGCAATGGTACTTAACATTACAAACTTGAAACACTTATATATAACTTCGCTCAGAACATAACAAATTGACTAAACTGTTCAATATATTAATTTGTCATTACCTATTTTTTAAAATGCATTATGTAAGATACAGATAAATAGTGTGTCGTTCTTGCTATGATTTTCAAAAATGATAAGGAAAAATAAATATGCTGAAAGTTTTGTCTGTTTCTGAGCGAAGTCATCAAAATTTGGAGTTTTCACAATTGACAAATTTTCCACTGTTACGATAGTAAATGAAGTCTCGGGTGTCCAGTTTTAAATTGAATTATTAGATAACGACCGTGTTTTTTTAAGAGATTTGATAACGCGTTTATCATGACTTATAATATAACATTTGGCTCCAACAGAAAGATCTACAATAGGTATTTTTTTTTTCTCTTACATAATGCATCATTAATATAGTGACGATATAAGGTTCAGCGCATTAATACCTTTGTTCCTTTGTTGCACATATATAATTAATCAATCTTTTATATTTTCTTTTACCCTTACGTACTTAATTGTCTTTACACTGTGTTACGTTGCATTTTAATATGTTTTGATTAGATTGGTTGACCTATTTTCATAATTGAATTTTCTCTTTGAAACGGCAGACTAAGAGAAACATCATTAAAAATAAACGTGGCGCGATGTAAAGATACAGGGGTGGGTAAAATAAAATGTAAATTTAATTAATAATGCATGTATAACAAATATAATAATGGATGTTAATGATTAAAGCAACTATTTTTCGTACGAGACATGTCAGTGAAAGGGAGCCATAATAAGATGGGATGTATTTATTCATAGAGGTCTAACAAATTTTAAAACCCAGGACCCTGTTTCTCGAAATTTTAAATAAAGATAAAATCCAAATTTTAGTACAAACTTCGATTTTGATTGGTTAAGCACTTAAATCAATCGGATATTATCCAATGAAATTACTAAAATTAGGATTTTATCTTAGTTAAAACTTCGTGAATCAGGCCCCTGAACCTGAACGTTAAGGCCAGTATGCCACATACCCTACTATTTCGTTTCTATCGTCTAAATTATACATGTTTTGTCCGAATAAGCCTTTTCCAGCCCGTACTATAAGAAATTGTGCTTATCGACCCCCTCCCAGGCCGAGAATTTCTCGTCAACCAGCAATGTATTTGATATTTTGTGAACTCATAAAATTTCGTAATATAAATAACCTTTCGCAACAAGCAGTATCGATTCAAATCTTCTTTGATTAAAATAAATTACATTATCCCATTCCTTTGACGTTTCTACCAAAGTCAACACGATTTGGAATGGCAGAGCAATAAATCGCATGTTAAAAGTTGTTAATGCAAATATTTCATTTGTCAATAGAACGTTAGCAAACTTCGATCATTTATAACGCCAGATATCACTAAAATGTTAACTAACGCTCTTGTTCTCTCGGAGTGGTCGGAGTACGAAATATCCCATGATTCCGATTAACCACCCTTTTTTATACCAAAATTAAGGGGACATACAAATGAACACAGGACTTCCCTCATTTGATTGAGTGCCGTCTTAACGCAAAATTGGTAACAATTGTGTTGGCATTGAAATGAATTTTCTGGGATGCTCATTGTGACAGTTTATATAGTTTGGTGGCGACCATCTTGGATTTCACAATGATGTCATGCGTTTTTTCATCTAGTGGGGGTTGCAAAGGACCCCTTTACCCTTCAAACCTAGGTATAGACACCAAACTTGTTCTCTTAACATGAATAGTAGGGGGGTTATGATCAGTTATATAGAATGGCGGTCATCTTGGACTAAACAGTCTGAACACATTACTCCAGGGGCTATACTATATACCGGAAAACAACAGGAAAACTATCGGAAAACACCATTTTATACTGAAAACCGGAAAACACCGGAAAAAACACTAAATACCAGAAACACAATAAATACCGGAAACCCCCTATATAGGTAACCCGGAGCCTGGCTTGAAAGCAATGAAAAAACCTAACCCCTTTCTCTAACCCTAACCATCGCTGGTCCTCTGGAAAACACCGAAACCTAAACCTAACCCTAATCCTAATCCCCGCACACAGAGGACCAGGCTCCAGTTTAACTATTTAGGATGTTTTCCGGTATTTAGTGTGTTTTCCGATATTTAGTGTGTTTCCGGGTGTTCTCCGGTATTCACTATAAAATGTTTTTTCTGGTTGTTTTTCTGTGTTTTCCGGTGTTTTACGGTGTTTCCAGGAATAAAGTGTTGCCGTAGGCTACTCTAGTACTTCAAACTCTCAATTGGCTACCAGTTTATCAACGAATTAGTTTTAAGATTGGCGTTTAAACTTTTAATAATTGTCTGAATGGCAGCTGTTCCTCCATCTTCCTGAAGCAACGGCCGCGAGTTTTACAACATCTAACCCTTGCTTCAACACTTGGCTATTCCTAACATTTTACGCTGGTTGTGTTTACACGTGACTAATTAGCATTCAAATCATTGTCCAATCAGAGGTCGTGGCACATAACACACTCTGTCGCCGAGATCAAACTGGCACGCAATAAGACCACTCACCACACAATAAAGGACAATCAACTCAGAATGCAATAAGAAAGTCGCTGATCACGTGCTCTGTATGGGCTAATCCGTGCCTTCGCTAAAAAAAAAATTGAAAGTAGTATATTTTTAGTAACCCAAAATCTGATTGGATCACGGTTGGGGCCGATACCCAATCAAATTTAGTGCCGAAAAATGTAGAGTGTTGAGTGAGGGGCTTGATAAGGTATATGTAGTTAAGGCGAGATCGTTCGTCATTCCAAGCGATTCTCTGAGCAGTCTGATTTCAATCCAAAATGACAACTCGAAATCAAGACCAGAAGTCATTTTGGAAATCAGGCAGCTATATCAGAGGGTCCTAGAGAAAGGAAGCAAATTAGAGCTCGTGTGGATTCCATCACATGTCAACATTAAAGGAAACGAGGAGGCAGACCGACTCGCCAACGAGGGTCTCAAGGACACAGCTACACCCCGCCTCATAGACTACAGCACCACGGAAATCTACAGTATGGTCAAAAGACAGGTCAATTCAATCTGGGAATTAAATCTCGTTGAACTTGACACATACAGATTCCGACTGGATGACGAGATCTACACCAAGACAGCGACCAATCACCCTAGACGAAATATATGCAGACTCATATCGAAACTAAGGGTGAAAGAGCGGCTGCGAGACTACACACACCAAGTCATCGTCTGTGAGTGCGGAGAAGAGTGTACCACCAACCATGTCCTGGTAGACTGCGAGGTTTACAAGGAAGAGAGACGGGACTTAGTGAGAATGATGGAGACCAATAACATACCATTCAACACTAAGAACCTACTTTTCCCTAGACCAGATCTGAAGCTACAAATCTTCGAAGAAATCCACACCCTAATGGACACAGCTGGACTAAGTAAATTAGTGAAAAAAGAAAGGGTCACGACTAGATAAATTCTCCATACAACGCAGGATGGTTGAGTAAAAACGTCCTCACGAAGGAAGCCCAACCATCCTATACATTTATTTTAATTTATTCATTTTACTTTATCTTTACTTTACTTTACTTTTACTTTATTTTATTTTTATTTATTACCTTCAATTTATTTTTTATTTTTTCTACTTATTTTTTATTTTAACTTATTATTTTTTTTTATACGACGTAGGGTGGGTAAGTAAAAACGTCCTCTCGAAGGAAGCCCAACCACTCTACAACTTTATTTTAATTTATTCATTTTACTTTATCTTTACTTTACCTTTACTTTAATTTTTTTTTATTTTTTATTTATTACCTTTAATTTTAAATTTTAATTAATTCATTTTACTTTATCTTTACTTTACTTTTAATTTACTTTTACTTTAATTTACTTTATTTTATTACCTTTAATTTATCTGAATACAACTTTATTATACTCTCTTTATTTATTTAATTTTATATTAGTTTAATTTACTACTAACATCTACTAAACTGGCGGGATAGTGGAGTAAGAGGGAGTCATGATCAGACGGGCTCGGCATCTAAACACTATTCTGCCAAAACAGATACCAGTGGGATAGTGGAGTAAGGGGAGACCACGAGAAGACAGGTCTGGCACCTAAAAACACAAATCCCACAAAGAAGACATCTACCAATCCAGAAACAGAAGAGATCATCTACCAACGATGTGTTTTTATTAAATAAAGGGAATAACTTCCCACTAAAACCTAATCCATGGCCTAAGGCCAAAATGGAAAGATTCCAAAATCATATACTAAAAGTCAGGAAGCAGCTTCGGCTCTCCTATGTCTTGTCTGTGATATCACTTAAGTGGAAGCAGACGTTAAACACAAAAAGAAGAAGAAGAAGGCGAGATCAAGCCTTCTATTGAAGATGCTGTTCCCCACAATATCTTAACGAACTTTTAAACCCATAAAAAACATGTAGGAACCTTCGCTCTGCTGACAAAAACTTACTTCATGTTACAACAGTAAAGACTAAAACTGGTGAACGGGCTTTTGTTTACGTCTCTGCTAACGTGTGGAATGAACTACCTAGTCTTGTAAAAATTAAAAAGCTCTGCTAATGTTGCAGTTTATTAAAAAAAAAGTCTTAAAACCGAACTTTTTAATCGTGCTTTTAAAGTATGAACATGCTGCCATTTTAATGTTTTAGGTCTATTTATGATTTTACTTTGTATGTATTTTAATAGTGAAGAGCGCCATGGAGTAGCTTGTTACCTTGAGCACTCAGCGCTATACAAATTGATTATTATTATTATCGACAAGCAATTACTGACCGTATAGTTCTACATGAATGATATTGATATATTCACTTTCTAAAAATGTATCGTCCCTTTGTTTCTTCTGTGTATCCATGTATTTGTCTATTAGTGCTCTTTGAAACTACCTAATGGTATATATATAGATGATGGTTGACATTTTGTTTATTGATACGATGGAAGATATTAATCAATTATAATGGAAGGTGACTAAATTCGAATTATCTAGGATATATATGTATATGTCGGGGTAGACTAATAGACTACTTTTCTCAATTAAAATCACCCATTCCATTCCTCGTAAAAAACAAATTCAGTGACCTCTGCAGGTGGGATTGTAGGAGACTCACGCACCCCATCACCCCGGGATCTCCGGTAGTGACGTCAGTGACTAACGGTTAACGTAAGCTTGGTCATCTATGTATCGATTTAATTATTAAATGGACGACTGATTAAATCCAAGCTGTATCCAAGCCACCCGATGGTCTACAGTACAGAGTTCCTACTTTTAGTGGTCGGGTGTGATGAAATACCCCGAGTAGTTATAATTCGATATAAGAGTAGGCATCCCAACAGCGCCGCTGTTCGGGAAAAATGTCCCTCGTGGCACAGGCATACTGAATTGCGTATGTCCGTCTTTATTAGTTCAGTCAGAGAAGAGGAATGAATGCCCTTAACCTGAGCTAAGTGAAGACGGGCATACGCCATACAGTGTGCTATGAGGAATATTTTGCCCGGGCAGCGGCGCTACGACCCACTCTTATATCGAATTCCAACTGCCAAGGGATCTTTTACGTTCACTCCAATGTGTACACGGGACCTCGGTTTTTCGTCCCATCCGAACGACTACAGAGAATAGGAGGTTAATCACCATTGCATTGTATTTCATTTCATTTTCGATATTTTATGCGCAATACCTATGACGACTCGGGACATCGGTTTTCGAGACGATTAAACGCATTTCCCAATTTTCCACTGATGAGATCCCTGGCATAGGCGTGCGAGCCAGGGGGGGGGGGCTGGGGGCGGGGGCTGGGGGCGGTGGCTGTCCCCTAACTTTCGGGCAAGCTGACTTTCAGGCAGACGGGTAAAGTGAACAAAAAAAATGCATCTACTTGGCAAAATAAAGTGCACGAAATCTAATAAAACATAATAATTTTACGGGTTGGAATAGCAGAAAAATGCGTTTGCGGCCGTCAAATACACCAAACTTTCTTGGAGGGTCCATAAAAGCTCAGCTCCGCTTCTTCACCTGTCGAAGAAAACCAGTGCCGCTGTCTGTAAACCTGAATTTTTTTCGGTCATCTCTATTTTTGCTTCCGTAACTGGTATACAGCTCGCTTATAAAACACTAATTTCCACTTTCTTTTAATTGAATACCACGAATTTATACTGAGCATCGATTATTATTTGGGAATGCAGCTGATCGGATGGTTGAAATTTAGAGTGGTGAACAGCCCATTTGCTGATTACACTATTTTGCCTGATTACACTATTTTGCCTTAACAGTTTTTTAAGGACTTCAAATTTTGTCTAATGGTTTGGATTGTTCGTACTTGGTTTTATTTTATTTCAGTTACAAAACCATTGGATACTTTTGGAGTTTCTTACACGGGAAATTGCGCGGTTTAATTTTTTTATGGGCCGCGACGATTGATTGGTTGTTTGGAATTCGGGTCAGCCAGGTATATGGGTTATATTGAACCAAATTGAAGTTGCTGTATTCACAGGCTGCAATAGCAGGAAAACGCGTTTGAGGCAGTTAAATTTTCTGAATTTTCTCAAAACTTTACCATCTTCGTTCACTGTAAACATGTTTGCAGCCGTCAAATATTCAAAAATTGGGGGGGGGGTCTCCGCGCCGGTGTTTGTAAACCAGAATTTTTTTTTCGGGCACTTCGGGTTCTGTCCCCCACCCTCCAAACTGTAATGGAGCCAGTACGCATGGTGGCTGAGAACGGACTTAACACCCCTAATAACAAAAAATTACTTCCTGAAAATGTGTCAGTCAGAAGAGCGTGTGGTTCTCGGTAGCATTTATGCCCCAATACGTTCCGAACGCATCAATTATTGTGCCAAGTGCCCATTTGAATTTATTTCCCCTCCCCCGACACACACACACACACACACACACGCAGCTCATATATCCCCCAAACCCTCTTGTAAAACGCAAATACTAGATCCGCGCTAAAAAAATCTGTGTAACTTTTAACAAAAAAGAAAAAAAGCTAAACAGATACAATCTAGTCTACTTGAAGCCATATCATTACGCAATATAAACATATCTTTATATCAATATACATGACGACAAAGCACTGTCTTAATTGCATTATTAATTAGCCCATTGTAATGAGCACTCTACTTAATATAAAGAATAGTAAGAGTGGATTCATACAATTTTAATAGACTTACCTTAATTATCAAGGATATTATAATACCGGCTGCATAGCCCTGATAATATATAATTCAATTCAAATTGACTCCAGGTGCCTAATGTCTTTCCATGGTAACTCATTCTATTTCGTAAAAGGCTACAGAAATATTCTTTACAATTCCGTGTGTGTGTATGTTCAGGTAATTTCAGTAGAATTTAATACACGCGACTGGTCCAGAATAGATGGAAAGCTTGTAGCGAGGCAAAAACCATTAAACCGGTATCGTCTCTTATCACGGCTGACATACTACTTTGATAATAGAATAAGTGTACTAGCGGGGCGAAACTTCAATTTGTTTAACTGGGGGGTTGCGTGCGATCAACAGACTATATTAATAAAAGGCTAAGTGTAGTAAAGAGGCGTACATGTAAATTGTTTAAAGATGCACTATGTAAGAGCTAAATCTGCCTATTATAGATATTTATTTTAACATCATATTATTGTTATATAAATTATTTGACATTTTTATACACATGCCAAGCCCATAATCAACTTTCTAGAACATCGGATGATTGTGATTTTGAACGGATTGAAACACTATCACCATTTAATAATTAAATGTAAAATTGAATTATAGAAACAACGACTGCAAACCAAGACTACGCTATTTTTCAAACAGTCAATAATTATTTCACCATCATATAAAACTTACTCCTTTATTAGTACCTTTAACTTAATCAAATGTCTAGATAATCGAAGCCTTTCAAAAGATTTCCCGCAGTTTCTAAACGTTGGCATGAATTTAATTTGAATACTTTGTTTGACACCGGACAACATTTCGATTATATATTAATTCACGAATCTTCATTGTTAGGCTATTGATGTGAACTTAAAGCGTGAATTTCAAATCAAAACATAATTATTTCTATGTCTTTTGCTCAATAGGTTATCAACTCACTATTATACGACCATGGGCATTATTTCCCACCCTTAGAAATCATTGACACAGGAAATAACATCACAGTTACCTCCCTTGTTTTCCTATTGACAACATGGAATTTGAAGTTGAAAATTATATTGTTGCCAATTTCTCAGCTGGCTATAGGGAATTATAGGATTAAAAGGATCATTCTTTTAACACGGGAGGACTGTTTATGGATACCATTTATGGTTTAATTTAATAAATTTTAAAAATATAACTTAAAAATTAGAAAATTCCGATGTAAACGAATAAGCAAATTTAACTAGCTATGAGTAGTGGCGAGAGTTTTACTCTTTCTACAGTAGCTGTGTTGTCATGGCCGACGTTGCCTTATTATAGTTATCAAAATAGTGTATTATTTCCTACAAACTTCTGCATTTTCTTTGTCAATTCGGGGGGTTGGGATGGCCTAGTGGTCTAGAGTGCCGCGCTTATACCTCTAGCTGGCCGGCCACCTCTGGCTTGTGGTTGTGGTTTCGAGCCCTGATGTGTATGTGGCATGGAGATAGGGGCGCCTTCTCAACCTCGTTGGTTTCCTCCGGGCACTCCGGTTTCCTCCCACTGCTAAAGACCCATACGCGAATTATTGAAATAAAATTAAATCATATGTTAGTCCCGAAATGACCTAGTTTGTGTCGAGTCGACGTTAAACCACATTTCTCTTTCTCTCTCACTTAAAGTCTCTTAACGTCATTAATTGACAGATTGCTAACTGCAATATTGCGAAAGTTGATTTCCTAAATACAATATTGAAAATAACAGATTATGGTCAGAACACAGTGCTGCCTGGAATCTTCAGTAACATCTTTGAATTAAACCTCCGGGAGTTTGGGGGTGACGCTAGGGAGTATCCACTATTGACATTTTGAGTTTGTTTTCTTGATTGATTTGAGTAGATTTTAGGGTAGGTAAATATTACGCACAAAGACTTTCATATCTGCGGTTTTCTACGTATGAGATATTGGATGATACGGGGGCTTGGATGGCCGAATTGTTAGCACGTGCGCTCTGTATCATTAAGTTTGTTATTGAGTGACAAACAGTTGGGTCGCCTGTCCAACCTCGTGACTTTTCTACGGTTTCCTCCCACTGCTAAAGAATTATGAGAATAAAATTAAACCATATTTTACTCCCGAAATGACCCAGATTGTGTCGAGTGGACGTTAAACCCCATTTCGCCCTTGCCAAGCGCTTGATATGATCTACTCCGTAGTAAGCGTGAACTTTGATCGGTGGAAATATCCCGTTAGTTTTAAAGAAGTTACGACCACTGACTATTATAAGGCAAACTGATCAGCAGTAAATATTCGCCTGACCGCTACTATCACTGAGAGGGATCACATCGGGGCGAGTTAATTATCGACGCCATATGATGTGGCGTCACACGTAGAGTTATACTGAACGTGACGTTAAATAAGGTCAGTCATATTGTATAGAGTTAAAAGTTGGCTTGCGTATTATCGCTGTGAAACAGTAGGATTATTAAATAACTTATGCTTTCTAATTCTTGGGGTTTCGTATTTGTAAACCCAGTGAACACGTTTAAAATGATTTTTTCTGGACATAAACACCCCAATATGGCCATCTCCAGCGAAGTTGGGTTATTTCCCCAGACAGTTGTAAAAAAAATAAGAATACTTAAATATTGGTTAAAAATTATTACGCATTGATTACGCATCTATCGTAGCAATGATGTCAGTGATAAAATAATATTTGGAACGTGTTTAACCAGTTCTGTCTCACATGTGATAATGACTGGCGCCAATATTGTCCTTTAATGATGAAATTACGTAATCAATTATTAAACATTTTTGAAACTAAACATCGTTTGAGAACTTTTTTGTATATACATTACCTTTGTATTATCATTGTGACATGTATATCAATATTGAAACTGCTTATATATATATACATACAGATTTTACTTTTTATTCATTTTTTTGTCTTACATTATTTATCTGTTGTGCAATAATCACGATATATATTCTATATGTATGTACATGTACGTATGTTGGTCATAGCGAGTGATTTGCTTTGCCTGGTAATAAAGAAAAGTTTAACAAAGAATCTATTAGGTAACATCAGAGAGAGAGCGAGAGAGAGAGAGCGAGAGAGAGAGGGGGGTAACGTCCAATTGTCACAAACTAGGTCATTTCGGGACTAACATATGGTTCAATTTTATTCAAATAATTCGCTTGCGCGTAGGTTTTTTTTAGCAGTGGGAGGAAACCGGAGGACCCGCAGAAAACCCACGGGGTTGGACAATTGACCCTAGTCCTTATCACATATAACCAGGGATTCGAAACCACGCCAGTTGACTCAATGACAGGCCGTATGATACAGCACGCACGTGCTCAGGCCGTATGATACAGCACGCACGTGCTAACCATTCGACCATCCAACCCTTAAGGTAACATCAGAAAATATCGACATCTACGAACTGTGTATGTGTGTAGGATGAATAGAAGGTCCGCAACCCCGTCGGTTACCGCATTGTTGTACTCCACGACATAATGAAAACCATAATAATTATTAGTGATCTATCAACCTGGTACAGACCAGCAGACAACACTATTTGTCAATTATTCCAATCATTATCAAAGTATTAAAGAGCGAGCGATGAGATAGATACACAATACATCGATTGTGTCAGAATTGATTTTCACTTTATTTTGGAAATAAAATCATAAATGCATGGACGCGTATATTTTTTATCCACTTTAACTAGCAAGGTTTATGTAACATTTCTGTCATTGTCTGTTGCAAAGGCTAAGCGTTTAAAATTAAGCATTTAAGTTATGAAGAATGTTATGTCAAAAACTAAATGGTTTGCAGAGAGTATCTACTTAGATCAGCGCCTTTATGGGATTCCAGTTTAATAGGCACTTTGTGAATCACGATACCGTTCATAATATATGTAATTACACAATTTCTATGCAGGCGAATTAAAGGGGTATCGTCATGTGTTTTACGTAATTGTTTACCATGGAAACAATTGTTCCCGTTCCAATGTTATTACGTTGAAGCAGAGTAGTTGCATTTTTTTCATACTCCATCCCAAAGGGTCATCACAAAGCGACCGGTTAATCGTTGGTAACCTATTCAGAACAAAGGAATGGGTAAAAAAAAACATTCTACTTTCATTGGATTTCGTTGGATTTTATTAGTTGATAAAAATAGATGAGTTTGGGCGACTGTGGTCTTTGTTCTGAATAGGTTGCCAGCTTGATCGGTTGAATAGGTCGCTAGTCGAATAGGTGCTAATTTATGTTCGGTGTTATGTGTGACGTCAGCGCATGGAGTTAAGGACAAAATGGAAATGGACGAAAATAATGTAAATATTGCAAACAAATGGCTATGATATCGTTTTGTGCAAATCAAAACGACTGGATTGAAGAAAAGGCATATCTGAGTGAATCGACAGAGGTTTGATTGCCTGACATTACGAATTGTTGAATAAAACGAGCGGAAGCGAGAGCCGTTAAAATCGAGTCTTCAAAGGGCAATGCATTACTGTTTTCTTTTTATTATATATTGTCTGATACGACATGGTGTACCCATATATATATACGGATAGGAGGTCAGATTCCTGTGATCTAATCAGGAATATAATCTTCATCGATATTGTCAGAATTACTTAAAGAGCTAAATCGCTAATATCTGGCACCTAGAAATTGACACAAATGGGCCACAACGCATATAATAATGTAATATGAATGTATATAAACGGATTTACATTCAATAATTTCCGTCTTTACTCTCATTTCAAATCAGTTATGTTCGGCGAAATACGTCTGAAGGCTCAATCGAAAGTCAATCTCTCGTGTCTGGTTATTCTAGTCTAGATAGTATTTATCGCGTATGCAAAGAATATGCGTCACAATCCAGACTCGTTCTTCGAGCCTTTTGTTAAAAATGGGCCTGAAACGCATTATGGTACACGATTCGTGAAACAATGGTATTTTCTTTTTATTTTGTCTTGAAAATTCGATATCAATTATTGATAATCACATCCTTTCCCGGTAAGATCACAACATCAAATTTGATTTAAATTGACAAATGTTTTAATTGTCTCAGATTTTGGATGATATTGAGTTAGAGACTTAGTTACTTTAAAACCTAATTACCGTCAACCCAAACAGTGACAAACATATTCACAAGTCTTCATACGTTT
Organism: Patella pellucida; assembly: GCA_917208275.1. Classification (NCBI taxonomy): domain Eukaryota; kingdom Metazoa; phylum Mollusca; class Gastropoda; family Patellidae; genus Patella; species Patella pellucida. The sequence goes on from OU795044.1 coordinate 18,474,200, forward strand.
ACATGTATACATACAGGTTTAACAAGTCAAATCAAAGGAAATTCGTTTTTACAACACAACCACCCGATCAAGACCTGCAGAGCATTAATGCTATTTGAATTGTTAGAAGAAAGTAATTCATTTTTATATCGTAGAGAGAATACAATAGCTATATTGTGAGAGTTTAATTAAAGTAGCGAAGTGTCTTGGTTTTATAACCAATATCAATACTTCTAGTTAATTGAAACTTCCTTACCTTGCGTGTAGAAATATGGCATTATGTCTAATCTATTTTATTTTCAATAGCTAGTTACGTTATACATGTGTATGAGAAAATAATTAAATTTTGATGTTTAGAATCGATCATAGAAATACACGTATTCGACGTTTGTTTTTTTTATAATGCTAAGATTAATTGTATAACTGGAATAATTAAAAACGCTCATGGGTTTGATATTTTATTATCCATGTTAGAAAATTAAATGTTAAAGGGATAGTCCCTAATTATACAGAGGCTCAAAAATAAAAGTCTGAGAATGTATGAAAATAAAACGCCAAAGTATAGGGTAATGGTGTATATACCTTGTCTCAAAATTTCAACTCAAAATATTGAGTCATTTGGACGTGAACGCCAAAACTGCTTATCCGGACACGTAACCCTTTTAAGAATTCGGGTCATTTTTTTCATTTGGTGACCTGATAATCGATTTACGTTTCTTGAGAGGTCTATACAGTGAATGACCCATGTACTGTACTTGATAACAAGAGGTAAATTTTACCTACATATTATTTTTATAGAAAAAAGTCCGGTTTTATCCAGATACTGTATGATACAAAGGTCTCCATTTCCAGAGGCAAACTGTCAGGTTTAAGTTATTTACAAGCGTATCACAAAAATCGGGTTAGTTGATCGGCCTTAGATAATGGGTTTTAAATGATTTTAACACAAAATTAAGCAGTTTTATTCCCCAAAAAGTTATCGGGATTGGCCCTTTAAATCTATAGTTTACTATTTCACTGTGAACACTATGTATTGTAAAAACTATATGGTACCAGGGCCGTATCCAGTAGACATGGTACAAGGGTTAATCAGCTAAATGAATGTATGAGATGTGTTGTTGACGTTTGGGAAAGTAGACGAGGGGAAATGTGTAGGGAGTGATAGTTAGATGTATTATGAATGGTTAGAGTGGCTGTGGTGTTACGGTGAAATACTATGCCGCCACCGTAACACCACAGCTTTATGATTTGTTAGACAGGAGTGATGTAATAAGTCAGACAATAATAAATAACATATTTCTGATTTTATTATCGTCTTTTCCCACTTGCACTGGTTGTACGCCATTTTGAAAGTAGCTGACGAAGACAGCTCGGGCGGCGATTGTTCGACTCCGGGCTGCTCTGTCAGTACTATAATGTCACTCGATATTCACTGGTTAATTCACGGAATTCCACGATAAAAAACACGGTAATATCGTGTTTCGTCAATGCTCCGCAATGAGCGTTCTGTATGTTTTAACCTTGACCTATTACTCAGTGATAAGCCTCCGCCGCAAAAAGAGTTCTCGCCTTTTATGATTAGTATAATGACTTCCTCATGTGCGGCAGGTTAGTTTGCTTCTAAAAACAGTTTTCCGTTTCAAAAAATACAAAAGTAATTTTCTACCAGACAACGATTATCACCGAGACTAGATAATTTCTCTCGGTGTAAGGATATTATCGCTATGAATAAGTTCATACACTGTTGAGAAAATAATCCCATTGGTTTGCTTAACAACAAATCGAGCTTGAATCAACTCTGTACTGAAAATTCTGTGCGTGATATATATTAACTGTCTTCACACATTCGGTTTATAATTAGCGATACACAGGTACAGTGGCAAGTGTTCTACTTCACAGACTAATACCTCAAAAATACCTCCGCGCAAAATCCTAGATTTTGGTACATGTAAAATATAAAGAAATAATGCCCGGGCGCGTGCCAGTAATAGAAAAACTAAGAGTTCGCGCATAATGCACGAACGGTACCCGGCGCGAGGTCATCCAGCGGGGGTGCAGGGGTAACATTGCACCTCCAGAAAAAAAAGGCTCCTCGAGAAATGGCGCCCCCTCAAAAAAATGGACAACCTTTCAATTATAAAATAATAGACTTGATTAAGATCACACAGTGATGCTCTTAAGGCACTGATGAGTCGGTCGGTTTTAGTGGCACCAATACGGCAATAGGAACCTCATATGTTTGCCCTGATCCAAACTTTCTTATATCACTTATGAAGATGCTATGGGACGCTACCAAAGGGGTGGGTCTAATGGGAAGGGCACCAGGGGCAAAATCTGACGCCCCTGAAATATGGCGCTCCTGAAAAAAACAACCATATAAAATACAAAATCGACTTATTTTTCAAATTGTCTGAGGGAGGACCACAGACATGGATACCGCCCCCATAGACAAAGTGCCCCTCCTATCACCTCTTTCTGTGTCAGCGCATGGCCCACCACATGACATTAGATGGTTTGTTTTAGTAGCCCTATCCACATTTTATAGGACCTTATCGGTCTTTGTGGGCGCCGCGACAAAATTACAATTTGACATGATTAGAGATTTTCGCTCTATTCACCCTATCCCCATGGACTTATTGGTGTTCTAGTTTAGAGGACAGTAACTCGGACATTATATTGGCGCCCCCACAACTCTGCTTCACCCACCCACCCCCCTTTAAAAATCCTACATACGGCCCTGTGTGATACGTTTTAATGTCAGAAATATAGTGTTTACTGTAAAACCTCCAGTGTACTAATATAAAAAAAATGTTCAATTTTACTGTAAAACTCATGTTTTAATTAAACATCCACGAAAAAGAAATTAATATGAAAAGAAGTAGGGTTTAACACCTTACTTTTATCAGAGAACTAGAATACTAACTAGTTCTATGCTTTTATGTACCAGCCAAGTCGTGCATACGCCATGTTATAGTGTGCCTATTCGGGAGCATCTTCCCGAAGCAACGACTGCGAGTTTTACAACATCTGGCCGTTGCTGGTTTACTTCATACACAATTCCCGAACTTATAGTACGTTATCTGCAGACACGTAAAGAGTAGCGTCCAAAACCTTGAACTTTGCAACGCGATTATCACATGTAGACATTTTAGCTTTAAGCGCGAGACGTATACCCAATCAAACTAAAGCCGGTTTTCCACTAAGCGAATTTGTTCGCGCGAAGCGAATTTTTTCGAATACAGGCATGCGCAGTATAATTTTAGGCGGCCTGAAATTATACTGCGCATGCCTATACTCGAAAAAATTCGCTTCGCGCGAACAAATTCGCCTAGTGGATAACCGGCTTTAGTGTCGAAATATGCAGCGTGCTACGTGAAGTGCTAGATAAGACGTGCGTCGTTTGAGAGAAATCAAGCCTTCTATTGAGGATGGTTCGGGAGGTTCTACAGCATGCTCGTACTTCGATTACCAACTCATCTGTGGGGAGATTTGTAATGAGCCGCCAAAGCTATACACCGGACCTCGGTTGTGGCTATGTTCCATCTGAACGACTACGAGCTATTCCTTTTCGGCGCTTTCCTCCTGTATCGCTAATATAACCTCCTAATTCAAAGCAAACATACATGATAGAAATATATTTACCGCAGATGCATAACGATTACCGCTTGCAATCAATGCAAATTTCAAGTGGCGCCATGACTTAAAAAAAAACAACCCCAGATTGATACCAGAACGTTTGTGTGGACTTAATTTAGACTACTTTATTCCCACATAGTGTCCCTTAAACATACATTATGCAAGAGGTAAATCTACCTATTTTAGGGCTTTCTTTGGGCCTGTTTATGTTATATAAACTATTAATTAGACATTTATTAACAAGAAAAGACCCCAAGGAACTATCTTAAGTGTCCGATTTTCTTTGGATTTGAATTAGATCTGCTGTTTAACATCCATTGATGATTAAATCCTAAAATGGATAATCGAGACTTTGTGAAGTTTCGTGACAGCGGGAACAAAGACAATAGAGGTTAGAGAGATTTTAAAATAAGATTTTATGGGCCTAGTGTGAAGAAATTTGACTGACATTTTCAGCATAATCCATGTGCATTATCCAGTTCATTTTATAGTGAGAACTGACAGCTCTTCATCAAATCTTCCATCATTCCGCTTTAAACAGTCACTCGATACTCTTCGTCCATATTTTTCTGCCATTTATTATTAATTGGTGGAAATCTCTGCATCGACGCTAAACTTAAATAAATGTTAAATTACTAAATACCAAACTACTCATGCATTACAAGATCAGGACTTCAGATTCAATGATGGAAGCCATTGATAATGGATGTCAATCGATATGAGGTATAATCAGTATACTTGAAAATAGAAATTAACAATGTTATTTTAAAGCTATATATTATGTCATTTAACTTGGCCCCAAATACTCTTTTCTCCAGGTTATTTCGGACCCTGGACCCTCGCCTACACGGACCTAGCATGGACCCCCCCCCCCCAAATCAAGAATTGCTTCCGCCGGCCCTGCTACATAAAGATCTGACAAGTTGTACAGGAAGGTCGTGTTAGGGGTCGTACCAGCGGCTTTTGATTAATCTAGTGGTTTACCCACAGTTCCGTGCATGTCACCCAAAAAGTCGCCGTAGCAGACAGTGTCATTGCCTAATCCCTCGCGTAATATAACAACTCTTCCAGACAAGTAAAACGAAATTTTGAACTTAAAATTACAAACGAAATGGGGTCTCTGTTTTCACCAGATTGACATTGACTGAATAGCTGCCCGTACGTTCTAGCAGTGATTTAATAATAAAGGCTCCAAAATACAGAACGGTACTTTTTGAGGTAGAAGGGAGATACACACTAGACAGTGATGGGGGAATGATTGGGTACAGAAATTTCGATTCCGAGGAAGTCATCTCATAAACTAACTAGTTCATTCACAAACTGCGATAGATCATTATGTATTAAATTTGTACTTCCTCTTCCACGTGTTCGTCTATAAAATAGAGTGCGTATTGATACTGAAAACACTCACTGAAGTTAAAAGTAATCTTGACTTTGTACACATCTAACAGTAATATTTCAGATATCTGTGATGTTCGTTTAAGCAACAAGGTATGGAATGCTTGAAAAAAGACCACGGCAATTCCATGTCATTTGATTGAAGATTCGAGATTTTTTTTACCAAGACAACCATGGCTTAAAGTCCGTAACTCAAAATCATCCAAAATCTTCGACATCGAAAACACGAATTGTTGGTCCATTTAAATCAACATTGATGATGTAAACTTACCTGGAAAAGATGAGCTTCTGATATCCGATATTTAGGATAAAATACCATAATGCGCTTCAGCCCCAGTTGTAATTAGATACTCGAGGGACGAGACTAGACATATTGCACCAAATCAAACGGCGTATGTAGACTGGCACTCGATTGAGATTGTTGGCTTATTTCGCCGAACATAACTGATTTGAAATTGGAGTGAAAACGGAAACCATTGAATGAAAATCAGTTTATATACATTCATATTACAATATTATATACGTTTCGACCCACTTTTGTCAATTTCTAGGTCCCAAATGTTAGCACCTTTAATAATGATGCCTTCAGGTGACTGTTCTACATTTTGTATCATATCGCTGAATTCAGAAAGAACATCAAGTTGCGTCGAGAAAAAAAAACGCCCATTGGGCATGTTGAAGACTCTTACGAAGGTGTATAACGTATACCCGTTTGTTGCAGATTATGTTTAGGCTTTTTTCTGTGGGGTATTCGACAATCGCGCTATATTGAACTGAGACATCCCTTGAAATTTTGACTAAGATAAAATCCAGATTTTAGTCATTTGTTTGTATAATATTAGATTGATTTTAGTGCTTAGCCAATCAAAGTTGAAGTTAATACTAAAGTTTGGATGTTATCTTTAGTTACGAATTCGAGAAACAGGGTCCTGGTTTCAGAAACACAACTCTATCACAGTATTTTTTGGGCAATAGTAGGCCTAAATCATATAAAAAAAAGTACATGTCGCAATAATTAATTAATTCTTTTAACCAAAGCTTCCACGATAGAATATATACTTGCTAGAAATCAGGGCAATTGTCGTTCAAGGACTAAAATCTATTCTTTTAAAGAAAATAATTGTGATTATCTGTGAACTCCAAAGCGTCATATTTTGATGCAATATTAATAAATATGAAACTTGATTGTAACGCTGGTTTGACTAAAAACAAACAGTGATTCTTCCGTTAATTCCTGTGGTATTTGATATACAATTTAACAAGGTGCCTTCTGTTTTCGTAGGCAATGAACCATTGCGATTTTGCTCCTTTTATTCTCTGGGGGAGGTTATGAAGTTATAAGATTTTTTCTTAAGACCACAGTAACATCGTCGACTCGATAATGACAAGAAATTATGTTTTATTTTTATTGTATTTTTAATTTTATTCTATCGTGGATATAATAACGGGATTTTTTAGGGGGTAAATAACAGGCCGATTGTTGTAGTGCTTTGTTGAACCAGACGGAATAATTTTTCATGTAGGTCAATTCAGACATTGGTCTGGAAGAACGGTGTCTGGCAGACATACCCACTAGTATATCTATTGTCAAAAAAGTCGTCCATTTAATATAGTATAAACAGCATTGTGTTTACATGCATTAAAGTAGAAATACGTATTAGAATTTAATATTGGTCTTTTTCCATCAAAATTATCTGTTTGTGAACATATGGGATTCTGATATCTAATATTCAAGACACAATAAGATCAGTCTGACGTCTTTTTCTCTATCCTCTCGAGTGCCGAAAATCAGCCTTTTCAAGAACCTAACGCACTGACTCTTCCGTCAGGTACATGCTGTAACGGGCCCTGTGAGGCTGTGGCGTAAAGATTCAGGTGAACAACTCAAAATGACAGTACAGGACAGTAGACCCTACTATCGAAGTAAACCGGACTAAACAGGCATAAACAATTGCCATTACATTTTGAGAGCTCTTATTTTTCGGCGAACACAACTGATTAGAAATTAAAATAAAAGAATTACGAATTTTAATAAATTAAGAAATTTGATACAATCATGTGGGACTGATAAAGAGGTCTGGATTCGTGATTAGAAATAAAGTTAGTTATTATTACTATCTTTCTTAGATCAGTAAACATTAATCAGCAAAAAGGATATGCATGCACCTAGAAAAAAAACTTAAAAGCAGATGAAAATGTTTCAAGGGATGAGTTGATGATTATTTAGGGTAAACATAATTAAAACTAGTTAAATTATTCCTAGTGCTCCATCGACTCCATTAGCCCTGTTAAACCCCATTTCATTCCATTTCAACCATCAGTCTTCTTCGATCAGTAAACTTTAATTTATCTAAAAGTTTTTGAAGTGGCAAGAATATTGTCACTGACCATGTAAACTGTTACAAAAGAATCATTGCATGTATCTGAAAGCAGTTTTGTGAAACATTTTTTTAAAAAATTGTTTTTGTTTTGCGTGTAGTGCAGTCCTCCTGCATTTACTATTAGAGTAGAGTTTTAGCCCTTCGTACTGCAGAATGTTCTCGTTGTCGGGCTTTGCTCCTGTTTGCTCACTACATATTTTAGTTTAGCGTTTTCCGAGTTTCTGTCCGGATTATCGCCCTTATTGTTAAAATTATTTGACGTTCTAACACCTGCCGTCAACTGGCTGACTGTCGCCATTGAAAAGACGACCACTTACAAGATCGGTCGCATTTTTTTGTTACATCTGTTTTGTACAGCGCAGTGGACGCTTACGGCTGGCCCCCGGATCCATTCACTAGATTTGATAATTGTTTAGTTTTTGCAATGTCTTTTTTCTGTCTTGAACGCAGGTTTATCTTGTAAAAAAATTTGTTTTTGTTTAGTGTGTAGTGCAGGCCTCCTGCATTTACTATTAGATTTAGCTGTATGGTATGTTTTATCCAACAAAATATCATACAGTTTTGTACAACTGTTAAGCATTTTTGCAGATATGTTAATCCATGGAACAAAATCTTCTGAAGTAAAACAAGTTCAAGGCCTATATCTTTGGTTTATTAGATAAGATCTAAATCAAAGATCAGTAGGTTATTTTTTGTTTTCCAAACATAGATGCTTCTATAGCTTATATATCACATTGACATTTTTTTCTGAGATTATGAAAAAGTTAACACAGTATACATTGTCAAAATATTGTTTTCTTTCACTAAGGATGATTTCTTTGCAGTAATATCCCTTTAATTATTATGTCTCCGCCTGGACAGAATCTTTCACTCTCTGTTTTGCTTTCATCACTGCTGCCCTGTTCTTGTTTACGCTATCTCTTGCCAAAACAAACAATCCTAGTCCAACTACTATAGTCGCACACCTAAACAAAAATCGAGTTCAATAATTTTTAATAACAATACATAATCAATTAAATAAAAGATCTATTGAATCAATGGTGTCGTATTATTGGAATTAGAGCATTCCTTGTTTGAATCTTTATGTAAACAGAGGAGAGCTTTCATGATCTTTCATGCCCTGTAGTAAATAAGAACATGTGTTTGGCCAGATCATAGATTTATTCCAATAATAAATAGTTCAGTTGTTGTAAAGCTTGGGGTGGAAGGTGAGGCAATAAATCAATATGCAGCTGTTATAAAATAAAAATGGTCCCATCTTAACACAGCTAACAATACCCATAACCATTGCTGCCTACGTTTTCCAACTTTTCTCGAAAAAAGTACCTGTAGTAGATCTGACAAGAACATACAGTCATACTTTTAATTATGTAAAAAAAAAATAGAAATAAAGTTGTGAAATATAAAGTTTTAATTTATTTATTTATTCATTTTTAATGAAAATAGTAAGATCGTGGAGGGGGTGTTTTAAAACATATACGAGTCGCCTAATTTATCGTCCCCATTCACATGATATTTCTTTACCAGTGACATGACAACATGTGGTCTGAAACCAACATTTAAAGCACGGAAGAGTAGCTTCCCTTAGATAAAGTTCAGCATTTTCTTTCCCAAATGCAATGCCAACAATATCGACTAAAAACTCTAAAACAACATACCATCCGATATAGATTTTGGTTGTCTTCCCCAACATCATAAATGTATCATGCTAAACACGGCTATCTTGACATCAACCAGTTATTTCACACATGAAACAGTAAACATTGCCAAGGTTAAATCTTCAATGAATAAAAATAAATTAGGTTGGCGGAAGTACGTTTTTATTTTTGTAGCGAGGAATAAAGTTAGTACCGGATTGAAATTACTCCATTCACTTGTGTTTTTATACAACAACCTGACGCCATTTAATTTGGATTTCGATACATCATTTTAAAACGAAATTTAGTTTTTCCAATCTGAAAGTAAGATTAGATGCACAAAATCATTGACGCCATTTAGTTCTGTATCGGGGTTATCTCGAATCGAAGGACGTAGCAAACCGCTACGGGTACTGGCCACATGGTTCCGGTTGTATTTCTGGTTTGTTTACGTTTACAGGACTGGCTTGAATAAACTACGACGATATCCGCACGATGAGTGGTGACAATGGTGAAGATAGCGAAGGGGAAATAGAACTGAACCCTGAAGATATTATTGACGTCATTGAGTTTCCAGAAAATGACGTTCCCCCTGATGAAAGTGAAGGTAGGTAGATTGTGAGAGTGTCACTGACAATTGCCGAGATCAAGCTACCACACAATTAGCCACCACACAATAAGACCACTTACCACACAATAAGGGACAATCAACTCAGCACACAATAAGATATTCGCTGGATGAACAGGACTTCAGTGAAACCACGTGCTCGGTATGAGCTAATCCAAGCCTTCGATAAATAAAGTAGTCTATTTTTAGTAACCCATTTCTTCGCTCAAAATAAAAATGCTTTTATCTCTTCTAAAGTATGTAATCATGAATGTGCCAGAAAATAACAAGTATAGTTAAAATGCCATACACACCTACTTTCCGGTTATGTATGACACAATATCTGGAATTTCGTATTAAGACATGTATTTTGACATTAAACACTCGCCCCACCCCACCACTCTCTTTAAATTTACGTAGTGGATATATAACCGTAAACGGTTTCCTATTTACTAACGTTATTGCACCGTAAATCGCAATGACGTATATATACATCGTGTGTGATTGGTTAAATAATAACTTCCGTTCGACGTGCGCAGTTGTGCGACACTTCCGTTCGACATGCGCAGTTGATATATTCCACAAGAACGGTAACTTCGTCTTTCAAGTTTGGCGCAGAAGCACGGTTTTACGGAAAAAAACGTAAACCACTGACCGTCTTGGTACTTAAATTAAAACCAAAACCCACAGAAATAGGCCCTTGACCGAAATAGAATAATTTTCTACAATTTATATTTATTATTTTATTTTCTTCTAAAACTAATTCTCTGGGTTCTACCGTAGAAATCCAAGTATGGCTATTTCGTCCTATATAAGAAACGGAGAAAGTAGAAAGGTTAGACAAAGAACGTATGGTGGTTATGGTAAGGGTTAGGGTAAGGGTTTGGGTTAGGTTTTGGGGTAGGGTCATGGGTTAGGGTTAGGGTTCGGGTTAGGCATCATTGCGAAAACTGCTGAAAACTGCTAAGTCCACGGATCAGAGAACTGCGCATGTCAAACGGAAGTTACGGCGATATAGTAAATAGAGTAAAGTGCCGTTTACGGTTGAATATCCACTGCATTAAATTTAATTCAGCAAGCGAAGGCTACGAAACTTGTATGAATATATCAATTTTAATTTAAAAAGTATATATGCATTCCGTCGAAAGTATAATAAATACATTTCAAGAGAGAATTAACTTTACTTTTCAGTATAGATCTACAGAATTTTGGATTAAGTCTCTCATTTTTATTTCAATTACACCCCCCCCCCCCCCAACACACACACTGATACACACTTTTCGCTTTTCAAGGCAAGTCAATATAAATGTGCCAGAAAATCATTTATCTATTTGAAAAGAGCAGTGAACGTCCTTTCTACTTATATGTAGCATGATATCTGGAATTTCGTATTAAGACCCGTAATTAGACATTGAAAACTCCCCCACCCCCATCATTTAATATATTTTTGTACCGTTCGTCTTTGATCACCTCTGAAGGTAAGTTTATGTGAATGTGCCATAAAATTATTTATATATTTGAAAAGAACAATGAAAGTGCTTTTCAGTGATATGTAACATGATATCTGGAATTTCGTATTAAGACCCGTATTTTTACTTTAAATACCCCCCCCCCATCATTTTATAGATTTTTGTACCGTTCGTCTTTGATCACCTCTGGAGGTAAGTAAATATAAATGTGCCAGAAAATTATTTATATTTTTAAAAAGAGCAGTGAACGTGCTTTCTACTAATATGTAGCATGATATTTGGAATTTCGTATTAAGACCCGTATTTTCACTTTAAATACCCCCCCCCATCATTTTATAGATTTTTGTACCGTTCGTCTTTGATCACCTCTGGAGGTAAGTAAATATGAATGTGCCAGAAAATAATTTATATATTTGAAAAAAGCAATGAACGTGCTTTCTACTTATATGTGGCATGATATCTGGAATTTCGTATTAAGACCCGTAATTGGACATTGAATGCCCCCCTCCCATCATTTATTAGATTTGCGTACCGTTCGTCTTTGACCATCTCTTAATGTAATTAAATATTATTGTGCCAGAAAATTATTTATATATTTGAAAAGAATAATTAATGTGCTTTTCAGTGATATTTAACATGATATTTGGAATTTCGTATTAAGACCCGTATTTTTACTTTAAATACCCCCCCCCATCATTTTATAGATTTTTGTACCGTTCGTCTTTGATCACCTCTGGAGGTAAGTAAATATGAATGTGCCAGAAAATAATTTATATATTTGAAAAAAGCAATGAACGTGCTTTCTACTTATATGTGGCATGATATCTGGAATTTCGTATTAAGACCCGTAATTGGACATTGAATGCCCCCCTCCCATCATTTATTAGATTTGCGTACCGTTCGTCTTTGATCATCTCTTAATGTAATTAAATATTATTGTGCCAGAAAATTATTTATATATTTGAAAAGAGTAATTAATGTGCTTTTCAGTGATATTTAACATGATATTTGGAATTTCGTATTAAGACCCGTATTTTTACTTTAAATACCCCCCCCCCCCCCCCATCATTAAATAGATTTTGGTACCGTTCGTCTTTGACCACCTCTCAAGGTAAGTAGATATAAATGTGCCAGAAAATTATATATATTTTTCAAAAGAGCAGTGAACGTGCTTTCTACTAATATGTAGCATGATATCTGGAATTTCGTATTAAGACCTGTAATTGGACATTGAATGCCCCCCTCCCATCATTTAATAGATTTGCGTACCGTTCGTCTTTGATCATCTCTGAAGGTAATCAAATATGATTGTGCCAGAAAATTATTTATATATTTGAAAAGAGCAGTGAACGTGCTTTCTACTTATATGTAGCGTGATATCTGGAATTTCGTATTAAGACCCGTAATTAGACATTGAAAACTCCCCCACCCCCATCATTTAATATATTTTGGTACCGTTCGTCTTTGATCACCTCTGAAGGTAAGTTTATGTGAATGTGCCATAAAATTATTTATATATTTGAAAAGAAGAATGAAAGTGCTTTTCAGTGATATGTAACATGATATCTGGAATTTCGTATTAAGACCCGTATTTTTACTTTAAATACCCCCCCCCCCCATCATTTATAGATTTTTGTACCGTTCGTCTTTGATCACCTCTGGAGGTAAGTAAATATAAATGTGCCAGAAAATTATATATATTTTTAAAAAGAGCAGTGAACGTGCTTACTACTAATATGTAGCATGATATTTGGAATTTCGTATTAAGACCCTTATTTTTACTTTAAATACCCCCCCCCCCCCATCATTTTATAGATTTTTGTACCGTTCGTCTTTCATCACCTCTGGAGGTAAGTAAATATGAATGTGCCAGAAAATAATTTATATATTTGAAAAAAGCAATGAACGTGCTTTCTACTTATATGTGGCATGATATCTGGAATTTCGTATTAAGACCCGTAATTGGACATTGAATGCCCCCCTCCCATCATTTATTAGATTTGCGTACCGTTCGTCTTTGATCATCTCTTAATGTAATTAAATATTATTGTGCCAGAAAATTATTTATATATTTGAAAAGAGTAATTAATGTGCTTTTCAGTGATATTTAACATGATATTTGGAATTTCGTATTAAGACCCGTATTTTTACTTTAAATACCCCCCCCCCCATCATTAAATAGATTTTGGTACCGTTCGTCTTTGACCACCTCTCAAGGTAAGTAGATATAAATGTGCCAGAAAATTATATATATTTTTTAAAAGAGCAGTGAACGTGCTTTCTACTAATATGTAGCATGATATCTGGAATTTCGTATTAAGACCCGTAATTGGACATTGAATGCCCCCCTCCCATCATTTAATAGATTTGCGTACCGTTCGTCTTTGATCATCTCTGAAGGTAATCAAATATGATTGTGCCAGAAAATTATTTATATATTTGAAAAGAGCAGTGAACGTGCTTTCTACTTATATGTAGCGTGATATCTGGAATTTCGTATTAAGACCCGTAATTAGACATTGAAAACTCCCCCCACCCCCCATCATTTAATATATTTTGGTACCGTTCGTCTTTGATCACCTCTGAAGGTAAGTTTATGTGAATGTGCCATAAAATTATTTATATATTTGAAAAGAAGAATGAAAGTGCTTTTCAGTGATATGTAACATGATATCTGCAATTTCGTATTAAGACCCGTATTTTTACTTTAAATACCCCCCCCCCCCATACGAAATTCCAGATATCTACTTACCTTGAGAGGTGGTCAAAGACGAACGGTACCAAAATCTATTTAATGATGGGGGGGGGGGGTATTTAAAGTAAAAATACGGGTCTTAATACGAAATTCCAAATATCATGTTAAATATCACTGAAAAGCACATTAATTACTCTTTTCAAATATATAAATAATTTTCTGGCACAATAATATTTAATTACATTAAGAGATGATCAAAGACGAACGGTACGCAAATCTAATAAATGATGGGAGGGGGGCATTCAATGTCCAATTACGGGTCTTAATACGAAATTCCAGATATCATGCCACATATAAGTA